>RJWJ010009842.1:0-48793 GCA_004363605.1 Indri indri | reverse complement strand
ATGCATGCATACAAGATTAATAAAAACAAGTAAGGTAATTACCCAACTTTCAGTGAGTAAGTGAGCGATGGTGGTGGTAGCAGTGGGGGTTGAATCAAGGAGTAAATGTTTGCAAAGCAAAAACCATAAGGAGCACCTCCTACCCTACACAGTTCAAACACGACCACAAACACGGGCGCTTGCTGAGCACTTTCGGACCACATCGTTTACTGTTGTGCATTTGTATGATTATTATATACTCTACAAACTTCTATTTTACAGAAATTTATATTTATTCGTTCATATTCCAACATGCTTATTCCAGTTTAGGGTGGCAGGTGGCTGGAACCTGCCTGGCAGCTCAGGGCACAAGGTGGAACCAGCCCTGGACAGGACACCATGCATCGAAAGGTGCGCTCGCACCCCCCCATGCTTGCTGGGACCATTCAGACACTCCAGTTAACCTGATGCGCACAGCGTTTGGATGTGGGAGGAAAGGGAGTATCCAGAGAAAACCCACGAAGACATGAGGAGATCATGCCAACTACACATAGACAGTGGCCCCAGCCAGGAACCGATTTTTTCCCTGATCAACGTTACCACAACACTGAATGAAATGACGTGCCAGAACCTGCTGTTTGTCTAAATGCACAGATGTTCCTGTATTGTAAATGCTGGCTGAACATGAAAATGCTCAGACACATTCGTTCTCTCTCTCTCTCTCTCTAACTCTCTCGCTAACTCTCGCTCTCACTCCTCCCCCCACAACCCCTCCACACGGCTCACTCACCACTGGGGCGCTCTGGTCCTCCAAAGTCGTGGCCCCTGCACAACTCCCCTCTCCCTTAGAAACACAAGCACCTACTCTTGGAAGGAGTTGCGCCCACCTAGGCACCATACCTCTCCAGTTAGCAGCTTTAGAAGAGTTGATTTCCCTGCTCCATTGGGCCCTACCAGAGCCACTCGTGTGTCGAGGTCAATACCAAATTCTAGATTATTGTAGATGCAAGGCTGAGGTGTGGATGAAAGAGACACAGACACAAGGCTAGAGTATGGGTCTACTCTGACCTGCAGACCAAGCCCCCCAAATCCCCAATCACCCATGGAGGAAGGGGGAAGGGGGAGGGGCAAGTGCTCCCATAGCAGACCCCACCCACTGCATCCAACCCGCCAAGCCAGCCCAACAGTTCTCTTTGCAAGTATGAGGAAGGGCCAGCATGAGTCCCTGGATGAGGCACCCCAACTCCCATGCTTGGAAATCCCCCACACCATATGGGTTAGCAGGGTGGTCAGCACAGAACAGGAGGGGCTCCCACCAGTAGACACTCACCCCATAAAACACACCCCAGCCTCCCCACCCTACACAGGCACTCACTCACATGCCCTGGCCTGAACTTACCCCATCTTTTGTATACTTGAAGCTCACATTTTGCACCATAATGACGGGTGGAGGGATCTTACCACATGGTGGGAAATAAAACGACAGTGTCTAGGAAGAGAGGGCACATGTCAAGTTGGTTCCTTTCTTATCCACTTCACCTTAGGCCACTGGAAACCCGCCCAGTCAGACCCCACCTTGTCGCTCACGACCCTCTCTGTCAGTCCTGATGCCATCATTTTCTGCAGTGTCTTCTCCTTGCTCTGGGCCTGCCGGGCCAGCTTGGCACTGCCATGACCAAACCTAGCAATGTAGTTCTAGAAGAGACCAGAAAGGGAGCTTGGAATATATGCAGGTGCTAAACAAACTCACCTTCAATCCGGGGTAAAAAATAACCACACTTCCTCCCGACCTCCTCCAGTACCCCAACCCCCCACGAACGCCCTTGTGCAACTCCCTGCTTGCTTCAGACGGGAGAGCCTGGGCCGGCTCCGCAGCCCCCACCTTCATGTGTGCAATCTGATCTTGCTCCCAGTGGAACCTCTTCATCTGGTTCTCCTCCAGCTCTAGCCGTGTCTTCACGTACTGGTCATAATTACCCTGCATGGAAACGTGCCAGGCAAGGCGGCAGCTTTAACTTAGATTTCGATCCTAGGTTCTCATTCAGAGTTCAGGGGCTGAGGGATGGCATGGACTGACCCTAGTGCTAAGGCTATGCAGTGGAAAGAGCAAGTGCATTACAGAAGACAGCCTAACCCAAAACCTGAGGTCTCTTCAGTTCTGTGCCTCTCACTCAGCCCATACAGGGCCAGGCTCCCGATCAGATTCTTAGGTTAGCCAGAAAGACCCACAGCTTTGGGAACTGCCCTGAAAACCACGGTGATACAGACATCACAAGGCTCAGGGCCTTCCAACACTACCTCCTACCACTCCCCAGCCCTAGAGGCTAAAGCTCCACACAAACTAAGAGCTGTCCCCAGGTGGGAAAACAGACCAGCCAGACTTAGAACCTGACAAACCCCACACAATTGGACTGCCACAGTTTCTACCTGCCAAAAAAACAAACAAACAAAAAAACCGAAAAAAAAAAAAAAAAAACTGGACTAAAGCTAAACATCCATCAAAAAGGGTCTAACAAATAAGTTGCAGGATATCCACACAATGAACTACAGTGCAGTCACTGAAAAGCATGTGGTGGATTTACATATACTCATATGGAAAGCAATCTAAGATACATTAAATTTAAAAAGCAACCTACAGAACAGAATGATTATTAATATTGCAATTGTTTAAAAAGAAAAGGATATACGTATAAATGAAATTTTCTACAAATGCTTGCAAGTACTCAGGAAATGCCTGGAAGGCTATATTATGCAACTATTAATACTCCCATGGAATGTATTACTGTGAATGAAGAGGATTGCTATGGTTCATTTGTTATGTTTTTAAAAATATAAAAAAATGAAAAAGCAAGGCACAATAGGGGTGTGAGATCCTGACTCCCATTCTCCTGTGGCCATGGACAGAGGGTCAGTGTGTGGACTCTCTTAAAGCAGAGTTAAGGAGACATGCAAGAAGGTAGAGGGGAGCAGGGCCTGCCTGGGCACTAAGAAAAGCAACCTCTTTGCCATAAGGCAAACGTACACCTTATGCACGGCTACCAACCCATAGCCTATGGTCTGAAAACAATGACTTTGGGACTAAAGTAAAACAGGCTGCAGGATGCCTCATCCATATCTTTTTATAGCAATAGGTGAAAAGAGCTGCCCGCTAAGTCTGCTTTTTTTTTTTTTAAAAGGAGAACTTCAGAGAACTGGTAAGCATAGATTACTGTGGGAGAAGTTGAGGCCCACTCACCGTATAATACTTCAGTTTTTTGTTGTGCATGTGAATGATGTTGGTACAGACACCATTCAGAAAATCCTGGGAATGGGAGACGAGGACCAGGATGCGCTTAAAACTACAAAGACAAAGAACCAATCAGGGAGGAGCTCAAAAATGAGAGAGCTGACAGCAGGTGAACTGACAGGTCCAAAAACCTTCATCCTTTCCCATCCTTACACCTAAGCACCTTTCAGATGTATCATCCAGTCCCTGCTGTCAGCAAGCACCTAACCACAACTACCCGGTCCATCTGCAAGGGTATCCAGATGCCTTTCAAAGTGTGGTGAGACAGCCTGAGCTTCCTCGGTCTTCCATTTCAGATTTCAACAGAATAAAGATGGTAGCAACAGTGATGGCAAAAGGAAAAGTGTCTGTACACAAATATACCCATGAATGTATACAAAACTGTCGGTGGGAAGAATTGGAATAGATGCAAGAAAAAACACAATTCTTTTCTTTTTGAAAGAAGGTACTAGATCACTGTACCACTAAAAACCTTCTTTTAAAGTTGGGGCAATATTCCTGCTTATTCAGTTCTTTAGCTATAAAAAGACCATGACCATATTGGCCATATTTTCTTTTGTCACTGCACCATGATCTTACATGGGAGACCCCCTTTCTACAATGTACATAAAAACAATAAAGAAAAAATATTGTCTTTAGGCTGGGAGTGGTGGCTTGCACTTTGGGAAGCAAATGCAGGAGGATCATTTGAGGTCAGGAGTTCAAGACCAGCCTGAGCAATGTAACGAGACCCTGTCTCTACAAAAAAATTGAAAAATGAGTCGGGTGTGGTAGCATGGCACCTGTAGTCCCAGCTACTCAGGAGGCTGAGGCAGGAGGATCACTTGAGCCCAGGAGTTGGAGGCTGCAGTGAGCTATGATGATGCCGCTGCATTCCAGCCTGGGCAACAGAGCAAGACTCTGTCTCAAAAAAAAAAAAAACCAACAACAATAAAAACCAATAAACCAAAACCCAAAAATGTTGTCTTAATAAGGATGCTGTATTAGAAAAAAACAATTTTTTTTTTTTTTTTTAAAAAGGCTCCACATATTTCAGACCAAACAAAAACAATCAAAAAGGCCAGCCCTAAAGGTGCTCACTGCTTGTTCAAGCTAGCCTTCACTCTGACCTTCCTTCAGTTCCTTTTCTCACTGCTCTAACTTCAGTGCAGTTTCTGGGCATCCATTTTCTCAACTCCCCCTTTGGGACCTGCCCACTCCCATTCCCCATGCACCCCTTACGTTTTCAGTTCTTCTTCCAACCACACACAAGCATCTAGGTCCAGGTGGTTGGTGGGCTCATCCAGGAGCAGCATGAAGGGCCGAATAAAGAGGGCTCTGAAGGACAGGAAAGGAGACAGACACGCCTCAGTATAACAGACGTAACACAGGACTGGACTGGCTTGCCTGCTACATGAAACTCTGGCCAGGCCTGGCTGAAGTCCTGAAATCAATTCTAGGTTCCACACCCAGAGGGCAAGGGAGAACTAGGAGAGAAACCAGAGCTGAAGAGCAGAGATCAAAGAGAAGAAAAAAAGGCTCAGAAGTGTAGGAATGTGGTTTGGAGATAAAGCTGTAAAAGTCCTTATGAGTCTGCGAGTCTTGTATATTGAGTCTAGTGACCATGAGCAAGACGAAAGGATACAGAGAAAATTAACTGCTAAAGGTTAGACCTATCTGGTGGGGTTGCCAGACTAGCAAGAGGGCCAACAAATGTTCTTTTCTTAAACTGGAACCTCAAGACGGGAGAAGCAAGGGGTAGACTCTAAAGCTCTGGTTCCCCAATCTGTAGTCATCACACGTGGGGAGCTTTTTAGAAGTAAGATTTCTGGACACCAAACTCCAGCATTCTGACTGCATAGAGCTGAAGGAGAGGCTGGGAAATCTGTGTTTTCAAAAGCTCCCTAGGTGAACCGGAGGCAGCTAAGCCTTGCCAGCATGGGGAACCACAGCTCTCATGTTCTAAGGCATACACAGGCAACTTTCTAGAACAGTAGATCAAGTCTTATAAATTTACTTCACAGAGAATGGTGGGGTAAGAAATTACCAATTTAACTAGGGACTTTGGGGAGAATGCTGGTCTACAGAAACTCTCTTTGGGTCCAGGCCACAGACAGTAAAAGGGATAGATACCAAACACTTTATCTGTAAAGCAAGAATTAGCAGCACTGAAGCACGCAAAGGGCGGGAGGGGAGTGAGGAGGAAAGAAAGAAACAGATCTACTCTACCATTTTACCTAGGGCTACCCCTAGGATTCCTAAACCCTGTGCTGGGAATCCAACAGAACATAGTGTCATTCTTGGCCGCTTCAGCCTGGAAGCTCACTCTAGCCCACACACACCACCCGCCTCTCCATACTGTTGATGTCTGTGTCTCAACTGGCACTGACTACTGACCTCTGTTCCAAATAGTTCCACTGGAGTGGACACTCAAGCCTGAGTGAGATGGGGAGCTACTGGGGTGGGGAATGAGGTAGGGACTCACCTGGCGAGGGCAACCCTCATCCTCCAGCCCCCACTGAAGTCTTTTAGTTTCTTGCGCTGCATGGCAGGTGTGAAACCCAGTCCATGTAAGATCCGCGAGGCCCTCATCTCCGCCTTGTCGGCATCCAGTTCCTCCAGGCGCTCGTAGAGCTCCATGAGCTTCTCACACTCCGCTGTGGGCAGTGTGTGGCCATGAGGTTTCCTGGGGCTTTCCTGGGAGGAAGCCCGCCCCCACCCCCAGGTCTGGAGCCCTACCGTCCTCATGAGCCAGCCGCTCAGCTTCCCTCTCCAGCATGGCCCGCTCTGTGTCGACTTCCATCACACACTGTAAGGGTGTCTTTTCACTAGGGGGCATCTCTCGAGTCAGATGGTAGATGTCAATGTGCTCAGGGATGGGTACTTCACGTTTCCCGATAGCAGAGAGCAGCATGGACTTTCCTGAGCAGGGAGAGAAGAGGGACACTGAATTCCCTGAAGTCCCTCTCCACCATTCCTCCACTCCAGCCAAGCCAGGACCTCATCCTTTTTTCTGAGTACCTTTCTTCCCTTCATTAAAATCCTGCTAACCCCCAATCTTGGGCTACCTTTCCAACTTTCCTCCAATCCTTGCCCCACCTCTCCTCCGTGAAGTCTTTTGCATTTATAACAGCTTCAAGCACCTCTGCTCCGCCAACGTCTCCAGCACCTACTGTCTATATGTGGTACAGGCAGAGCATCCCTAATCTGAAAATCCAAAATCTGAAATTTTTTGTGGGCTGACGGGCTGACATGATCCTCAAAGAAAATGCTCAGAGCATTTCAGATTTTGGATTTTCGGATTAGGGATGCTCAACCAGTAAGTACGATGCAAATTCAAAAAAATCTGAAACCCAAAACATTTCTGGTCCCAAGCATTTCAGATAAGAGATACTCGACCTGTACTTAACACATAATGCTCTGTTCACTAGTTCCTTTTCCCTGGGCCTACCTAGTCTCCCACCCATACTGTAAATTCTTTGCTTTTTATACAGCTGGTGCTAAATAAATACTTGCTGAGTGGCAGATGAGACAAGGAGAGATATCTCCCACCTTGCCTTCCAAGGACCTCACCAATTCCATTTAAGCCAATGAGGCCATAACGACGGCCTGAGTTTAATTCCAGTTTGGTGTCACTGAGTAGCTCTTGACCATGAAAGGTGAGTGAGAGGTTGATAATGTGGACATCAGTACTGTTGGGGTGAGAGGCCAGGACACCAGTGACAGCTCGAGCAGCAGCTTTCTTCATCTCAAAGTCCTCTAGCTCCTTGGTCAGCAGATCTACTTCTGGGGACAGAAAAGCAATTTAGAAAGAGAGCTTTCAGAGAGTCTCAGTTCTTAACACAGAGGTGTGTCCTGAAGGCCCAGGCTCAGATCCCATTGAGCAAACTCAGACATTTCACAAACTATACACAGTGCCACTGACACAGACCTGCCAACACCATGCTTTTCTTGAACACCTTTCACTTTACAGCCTGCCATTTCTCTTGTCCTTGTTTTGTCCTCTCGTGTCCCTGTTCATTCCCATCATTCTTCACTTCCCACCCTCCACTACTCTGGCCAGGAATAAAACTTCTCCACAGCCTGACTTTATCTCTCCATCATTTTTTAACTCCTTCTTTTCTGAATTCCTGTCTGTCTGTTATAATTTGCATGACTAATTCTCCTTTCCTCTTCAAACATTTATTGTCTATTTGCAAGGCAGGTCATAAAAAAATATTAGGCCAGATATGGTCTCTGCACTCAAACATCAAACAATTTACATGAAGAAACAGAAGATATAAATAAGTAATACAATGAGAATGCATGGGGTATAACAAATGGTAATATTACTGGGGTTACTGGGGTCAGGTTTCACTGACAAGGGCTTTGCTATCTTGAGCTGGCTCTTGAGAGAAATGTCAAATGTAGCTAAAACAAACATTGTGGTATTAGAACTTAATGTGTAAAAGGACATAAATGTGGTGATGATCCAAGAGACAGTAAGTAGTCTGGTGGAGCAGGCCTGTGTAGAGAGTTTTCAAAGGCAAAGAAGAAGGCTGGGATTAGACTGCCAAGGACGTGGAATATTCTTTACCACACCCTGCCATGTTTCCCCATCTAGACTGTAAGTTATCGGAGGGCAGACTTTGTTTACGGTACCACAGTGTGTAGCACAATTTCTAGCACTTGAGAAGTACTCAATAAATATTTCCCAAAATATAAATAACAGAAAGGCAGCTGTTTCCCAGGAAAAATCTATAAAACAGTTCATATGTTACTGTCTTGTTAGTATAGTCACCACTCCTGTGAGGACAAGGGTATAATGTGGCAAAGAGCTTGGCACACTGGCCACCATGTGTAG
This sequence comes from Indri indri, assembly GCA_004363605.1. Lineage (NCBI taxonomy): Eukaryota > Metazoa > Chordata > Mammalia > Primates > Indriidae > Indri > Indri indri. The sequence continues at coordinate 40,706 of RJWJ010009842.1, read as the reverse complement.
AAACGGAAACTGAGAAAGGGGCAGGCAACTGACCTCCCTTTAGTCTAATAGAGCAGCAAGGCAGTCCAGTAACTGTCATATTTGCTTGCCAATGAGTATGTGAGAACCTCGTGTTTAGTTTTAGTGATCAATAACAGGGTGGCACAAACTCCAACTTTATTGCTTTGGTTCATCATGAACAGTTTCATGGCACCAGATATATTCTCCATTGCCCCCAGCATCCAGATTCTGACTCTGGCTGAGGCTTGCACTAAGTCTTAGGAACCAATCCCAGGAACTCACCCTCCCTCAATTCACCTGTAGTCTCTCTGCCATTGGCCTCATTTTTTTCCTCTGCCACCTGTAGTTCTGTTACTGCATCTCCGTTTTCTTCATGTCCCTTTCTGGGCCGCTGTCGAGCTTTGGCAGCTTCCTTCTTTTTGGCTGCCTTCTTCTTGGCCAGGTCAGAGGGCATGGTGATGAACCACAGGGGTAGGTTACTCTTCTTTCAGGGAGCCTGGAGGAGGGCAAATAGATACCTCCAAACTCTAAACTTACTGGTAAGAATGCCTGGGCCCTGCTCCATCCCTCTCAGGAATTTTCCTATCAAGGCTCTGACGCTCTGCTCTGTCCCTGCCTAGTTTCTCTCAACTTTTGTCAGAGTCTCTCAAACCAATTCTGATTCTCAGCTGCTCTCCTAATCTTAACATCTCTTCTTTCAGGCTTTATCCATCAACCCCCACGGACTGCCTCACTTTAGAAACACTCCTTCTTTCAGGGCCTCCAGTTAGGGACCAGGTTCTGCCCCTTCGCATAGGTCCCAGTCTCCGGTTTCCCTACAACTTGGCGCTCCGCACTCCAGCCTGCCGCCTCTTTCCAGGCTTCCTCCTCCCGTCCGTCTCTGGCCTCTTCTCCGCCGTCCCTCTCCCACAGCTGGCCGTCGAGCCCAGCTTCTTTCCGAGACGCACTCTTCTTCCCCCGGGTGAGTCCCCTTAGAGTCTCCACGCTCACCACCCACCGAACCTCCCCCACACCCCACCCGTCAGCTTCTCCCCCTTGGCCCCGTCTTCCTCTTCCTCACAGCCCCCTCCATCCCGACCCTGTCCCTCCTTCCTCTTCTGGTCCTCCTTCCCCCTCACCGGCCAGCACCCTCTCTCCAAAGCGCCCCTTCCCCCAACTCACTGGGCCTCGCCGCTTGGCCTCTGTCGCAACAGAGCTGGTCCTTGAGCTCCTCCGCGTGCGGCCGGCTCACCAGCCAATCACAGGCTCGGATAGCTCTTGGCGAACCGCCGCGCCGATTCCTGGGAAGTGTAGTCCTCAAGTCGCGGCAGCCGAGGGTGGCGTCGGGCTCAAGAACTATCATGTTTCCCAAACACCTCGCGGGCCCTCGTGACGTCATCAAGATGCGCGAGGCTCAGAGGTAGGGGGAAGGGATTAGAGTCCAAGACCCATCTGCCGGCCTGACCACTTTGGGCACTGGAAACTGCAAGTCCCAGATTGCTCATCAGATAAGCGGGCTGAGCCTTCCAGGCTTTACCCCACCTCTCGAAAATCTATTGAGCTATGCGGAGATACCGAGTTTATACGGCTGCCCCACCAACTCAGCCAGCAGGGCGTCCGACTACATTTCCCAGCATGCATCACGCGGGAGGGGGTCGAAACAATGGGAGAGGAGATGTGGGAGACAGAGCGAGAAGGAGGAGGAAGAGTGAGGTGCTGGCAGCACCGCGGGGACGTTGCGAGCACAATTCCTTCATGAAAGAACGGCGCTCTCGTTTCATGAAACCGAAGTTTTAGAGGCTGGTCCACCGTTAAACAAACTTTTAGAAGGTTCCAAACGTTGTTTCTGAACCTTGGCCGCTTCGCCCATTTACTCCAGAATTGTTAGGTTTTCCATCGAAGCGGCGTAAGTTTGGTGCTAAGAACCCTGAAGTAAAAATGCCCCTGTGCTAAATCTAGATTTATTATCAGTTAGCTATGTGGCCGTGCCTGTTACTTTTCCTTTGAGTCCCACTGTTTAAAATTTCCGACTTCGCGTTACATGCATTGTAAACCCCAAATTTGTAGCTCCAGATATAAGGCACGCCTTTTGTGATCCTTATTACTTCAGGCTCCTGTCCAGCGATGCCTCACCATCAGTGACACTGGAGGGAAGCAGAGGAAGCTGTTGCTCCCTGTGACCATATTCTCCAAATGTGGTACCTTTTCTCCCATGGTCCCATGACTCTTAAAAGGTGAGCTGACTATTTGCCCCACATAGAACTAGTTTTTGTCCGCAAACTTGATGCTCCAGTGGAACTTACATACATATAGTACAGAGATAAGCCATGCTGATTGACACTTTCATGCCTTTGAACAAGCATTTTCCTAGAATACCTCCCACCAATGAAGTGCCTACTATATGTCAGGCTCAGAGATAGGTGCTGTAGTTGCAACGGTGACAATTCACTCCCTGACCTCAAGGAGCTCACAATGAAGAAGAAACTTGAAAAGTAAATAGACCATGACATTCAGGTGGTAAGTGCCCTAAAAGAAGTGACTTCTGTGTGGCTGCTGGAGTACCTAGGTGGGGACCTCACTTGGCATAGCATAATTAAGAGCAGGAACTTGGGGTCAGACTGCCTGCATTGAAACCGTAATTCTGCCATTCACAGCATGCAACCTTGGGCAAAGTACATACTCTCCTCTGTAAAATGGGAATGATAATGTTTAAAAATATATAGTTAAGTGACTGCAAAGCCCTTCTGTATGAAGTAGTTATATATGGTTGTGGATCATAGGAAAAGCACTCATTCAAGCACCTAAGCCTCCTGAGCATTGTCCACAATATGCCTCCTCCTCTCAACCTCATTTAAAATGCATGGTTACCAGCAGGTTAGAGTTTACAGAGAATACTAACATTTATTGTGCTCTTTCATTTGTGTCATCATATTTAATCCCCTCCAACAAACTCTGAGGTGGATATTATTACCATTTTGCAGATTTATTAAAAGCACAGACCTTTTAATAAAACAGCACTGCTGGTTGGAGAGACTGCCTGGATTTGAGGCTGAAATCTTAGGAACTCCAGCTTTAAAATGGTTGGGAGTGGCAAGGGAAAGACTAGTTACTTCTCTAAATCCACCTGCATAGCAGCCAATAACATCGATGATTTCCTATGAATGAACAGGTACTGGGCAGAGTCTCCCTCAGCACACAATAATGGCTTAGAAAACTTGTTGGCCACTTAGAAGTTCTGCCCTTCCCACCCAGGATTTGGATCCCTTGCAGGGAAAAGAACTCAGGATGAAGTGAGAAGAAATGGGGAAAGAGAAATGGGAAAATGGGAGCAGGGGCAGAAAAAGAGGTAGAAAGATAGGAGGAGAAAAGGACTGGCTAAATACGAAAAAAATCACAGAAGGCCAGTGCTGGAAGTAAGAACACTTGGTTTAGCCTCTGTTTAAAATATGAAGAAACTGAGACCCAAGGAAGGAAATGTCTCATTGAGAATTACCTAGGAACTTAGTAACTGGAAGAGACTGGAACCTCACTGTTCGATCCTGTAGTCTCCAGCCACATGTGGCTATGGAGCACACAAAATGTGGCTAGTCCAAAGTGAGATAATGCTGTAAGTATAAAACATGCATCAGATTTCAAAGACTGCATATGAGAAAAAAAGAATGTAAAATATGTCATCAACAATTTTTCACATTGATTACATTTTGAAATAATAGTTTGCATATATTTAATAATACAATAAAAAAGTTACTCTCATCTGTTTCTTTTTGTTAAAAAATGTGGCTACCAGAAAATTTTAAATTCCACATATGGCTCATGTTTGTGGCATGCATTATATTTCAACTGGGTAGCGCTGGTCTAGAAATCTTCAGACCTCTAGCTCAGTGTCCCTATTGTGTTTCCCAGAGTCTCTTCTAACAAGTCATTCATTTACCACCTATCATGTGCCAGTTGCTAAGAGGAGATCCAGTTGCAGTCTGAGGATAAGACAAAACACAGGAATAACAGTGTCAGTAGGTAATATATCAGGTGAGTTCTATCTTATATACTAGAATGGTGGTTCTTAACTTTACCAGCCCTAATGTTTCCTTTTTCATAACACCCCTTTACTATTTTGAAATTAAGTTCATTGATGATATAACCTAACTATACACATAATTTCAAAAAATTATGGTGTAGGCTGGATGTGGTGGCTCACACCTGTACTCCCAGCACTTTGGGAGGCTGAGGCCAGGAGTTCCAAGACCAACCAGAGCAACATAGCAAGACCTCATCTCTACAAAAAATACAAAAATTCGCCAGGTTTGGTAGTGTGAGGCTGAGGCAGGAGGATGGCTTGAGTCCAGGAGTTGAAGGTTGCAGTGAGCCATGATGATGCCACTACACTCTAGCCTGGCCAACAGAGTGAGACCCTGTCTCAAAAAAAAAAAAAATGGTGTCTTAACCAGAAGAAAAAGAAAAAGAAGAGGAGATCCTTTATAATAAAATAATACTTTTATTTCAGCATACTAGAAAACATAATTAGTCAGATGCTTGTACCTGTACATGGGATCACCTTGAATGTGACAGTATAAATGTAGACTGAACACCATGAATGATACGGCTGTCAGTGATACATTCTCCAAAATGGTGAATAACTCCTAGTAAATTCCAGACACAACAAAGTACAATCTTCCTTCCATTTGGATGATAGTTATATTCCTTGAAAACAGCACATTTTACAACCCTGCAGGATTACTTTTTTATGTATGTATAAAATACAGGCACAAGGATCAGATGATTATAACCAATTTTTTCACCTATATGAATGTTGTTCAGTATGACATTTGAAAGCTGTGTAGGATCAGGACAGTTTTCTTGTGTGATACTATCTTGCAACGTGCAAGACATTGAGCATCCTTGGCTTCCCTTCCCCTCCACCCCCTAATCACTTGACGACAAAATTGCCCCAGTACATTTCCAAATTGCTCCCTAGGGATGGTGTCATCCTGGTTGGTTGTCTGAAGGCTGTTCCTGCTGGTCTGCCTCACCTTGGGCTGATCTCCCCTCACCAAGCTCTAGCTGCCCTGGCCTTCCCAGTTTTTCTCTAGGCCAATCCCGTTCCTCTCAGTACTTCCGTGTGCTCTTTTATTTGCACGGAAAACTCTCCATTTTGTGTCTTGATAACTCGTACTGAACATTTGGATCTCAGCATTCCCAAATCCTCAATATACTGTAATACTTCTGCTTTGTTTTCCACCGGACTCTGTACCTTTCTGCAATGGTACTCATCACAGTTAGTGATCTCTACCTAAGTTTTATTTTTGGCATGTCAAAGTGTGTTTATTGCCTGTCTCCCTCAACTTTCTCAACTCTCAGCTCCTTGAGGGCAGGGACCATGGCTATCTCGTCCACCACATGTTTAACCAGCACTCCCAAAGATGCCTGTAACTCAGCGTCCTTAAGAACTTACATGCCTGGCAAACGACACACATTTCTTAAGTAACTGAATGGATGATTGCGAGAGGCAGCGTGTTCATTGAGGGGGAGGTCACGCTTTTTCCAGGGCAGATAGAGTTGAGCTGAGGCAACCAGGCACCTTGGGTCCACCCGCTTCACTCGGGTTAGCGGCAGCAGAATGCACGCGCCTTCCCGCTGGGCAGGCGGGGCGGGGGCGGAGCAGGGGGCGGGGCGAGCGGCCGGATGCGGTCACCAGAGAGACGGGTGACTGACAGGGAGCGGAAGAGGAAGCCGCGGGCCGAGGCTGTGAGGTGGCAGCGGCTGCAGCGGCGGAGCCGGTGCCTCGCGGGACCTGGGGTCTGTTTCCCCTGCCGTCCCGGCTCCCTGCCTGGCGCGCGCGGGGCGCCGCTCCCCCTCTCGGACCCCTGGTCCTCGGCCCTGCTGCCGGCCTCCTCCCTGTGGGGCTTGCGCGTCCCTCGTTGCCCGGCGCTCGCTGTCTTGGCACAGTCTCCGGCGCCGCCTTCGCCCCCACCGACGGGCCTGGGGACGGGGTCTGTTCTCCGCTCTCGCAGCCGCCGGCCCCCGTCCTGCTCGCCGCCGGCCCCAGCTCGCAGAACAAACCGAGCTTGACCTCTTGCTCCTCCTTTGCAGCCTGTGACGTAGCCGATTTATTTCTGTTTTGAGACGAACGGCGAAGACCCGCGCTGGGCCTTATTTGTAGGGCTAGAATTGGTCTTTGGTAGCTGAGAAGTAGAGCAGGGGCGCCGGGCCCCTGGCAGGGTCGTGTCCGGAGTCAGCCGCGCTTCTGTCTGCGGCCACAGAACCCCTGCGTTGTCTTGAGCTGCTGCTTGTCCTCTGGGTTTCCTTTTGGTTTGTTTCGTTTGGTCCCTGGGGCCCTGGTAAAACCAGGTGCCGAATCGCTGTCACGCAGCAAGAGTTACTGTAATTTGCTGGCTCTCTGCTCCCGGACGAAGGTGGGCAGCTCAGCCTCTCCGCAGCTGGGATTCGTAGAATGCTCTGCTAGATGGCTCTATCAGCCATTGCTCCTCTGAGAGGTTGTCAGTGCTGAGTCACGCATTTGTCTACCTCATTTGGGTGGGCAGAACTTATGTGTACCATGCAGTGGCTCCAGACCGCTCCTGAGTGGCAGGAGGAGGGGTTACTGTAGCCACTGCGTTTCCTTCACACTAGGCGGTGAGCAGAGTAGAAAGAGACTCTGGTCCCTTCCCTGTGCCCGCCTGTCAGAGTAGGTCAGCAGCCCCTCCAGTCGCCTGAGTGAGGCATGGTGCCAGAGCCAGGCATTCTTCAGGAAAGGCCCACTGAGGCAGACTCCTCTGGTTGGTGGCAGTTGTTTCGCTGGATCATGTGCTTTTCCCTATCCCCTTCTTTGTCAGTGGTGCCGTCGCTTGACTTAGGTCCAGTGTACAGATATGTGTAGTCCTTTTTAGGTTAGGTTTAGCAGTATTGCGTTTTACTTCCTCCCTTTTCTACTGGCCAGAATCCCCGTTTGAGTGAAATTGGTTCTCATATTTATTACCATTTGGGCCGAGGATCAGATCCAGCACCTTTGCGGTTGAAGACTAGGCAGAAGGAGTTGTGAAGACTGGACAGTCAATCTTCCTGGGGATGCTGGGCCTGGAAGCCAGCACACCTTGCTGTGTTGTTGACCTCATTGACCCCAGGTTTCCTGGTTAAAACTGCAGGCCTGCTACTGGTCTGGCACCCGTGAAACCATTGATCTTAAGGCTGTGCCCCCTGGGGCACCCATATGGCAGGGCCCACCACCACCATGAGACTGAGCTCCCTGTTGGCTCTGCTGCGGCCAGCATTGCCCCTTATCCTAGGGCTGTCTCTGGGGTGCAGCCTGAGCCTCTTGCGGGTTTCCTGGATCCAGGGTGAGGGAGAAGATCCCTGTGTAGAGGCTGTGGGGGAGCCAGGAGGGCCACAGAATTCAGACTCAAGAACTCAGCTAGACCAAAGTGATGAAGACTTCAAACCCCGGATTGTCCCCTACTACAGGGATCCCAACAAGCCCTACAAGAAGGTGCTCAGGTGAGAGCTACATGTGTGCATAGTCCCAGACCCCAGCCTTCAGTTTCGGGCTGCTCTTAGTCTTTGCCTCTGCCTTCCCACTGGTAACCAGTGTTAAGCACCTTGGAACAATTCTTTGTCTTATTTTCCATCATCGTTTCTTCCTGTTTTTTCCCTTCTTCTCAGGTCTAAGAAAGTCTCACCCATTGGTGTTAAATTAGGGTTTGATGTTCTTGAACAGGGCAGGAATTGCATGTAACCCATCTAATCTGTCCGTAGTAGACCCCCTCCCCTCCCAAATCAATTCCAGGGTCAGCAAGAGTACTCACTCCAGTGGGTGCTCACTCCAGTAACTAATTAATATTAATGAGAAAGAAGGTCTCTCTTCTCTCTTTTCTCAACCCCAAATCACTGTTTTTAGGGGGATGTATATGCTGAACAAGCTGGATCCCTAAAGATTAGGGAGTTGACCCTGGCACTCTGGTCTCTCCACAGGACTCGGTACATCCAGACAGAGCTGGGCTCTCGTGAGCGGTTGCTTGTAGCTGTCCTGACTTCCCGGGCCACACTGTCCACTCTGGCTGTGGCCGTGAACCGCACAGTGGCCCACCACTTTCCTCGGTTACTCTACTTTACTGGGCAGCGAGGGGCCCGGGCTCCGGCAGGGATGCAGGTGGTGTCTCATGGGGATGAGCGACCAGCCTGGCTCATGTCAGAGACCCTGCGACACCTTCACACGCACTTTGGGGCCGACTACGACTGGTTCTTCATCATGCAGGATGACACGTATGTGCAGGCCCCCCGCCTGGCAGCCCTTGCTGGCCACCTCAGCATCAACCAAGACCTATACTTGGGCCGGGCAGAGGAATTCATTGGCGCAGGCGAGCAGGCCCGGTACTGTCATGGGGGATTTGGCTACCTGTTGTCACGGAGTCTCCTGCTTCGCTTGCGGCCGCATCTGGATGGCTGCCGAGGAGACATTCTCAGTGCTCGTCCTGACGAGTGGCTTGGCCGCTGCCTCATCGACTCCCTGGGCATCGGCTGTGTCTCACAGCACCAGGTGATGGCTCTTGCAAGTCAATCTCAGTTCCTGACAAGTTAGTGGTGATTGAGTGTGTGGTCTCCAGGCTCGGCGCTGCTGGTTTCTTCTCAGCAGCACCTTGGAGGTTATCGCTTTGCCCTTCCCAGCCACTGGCCGGCCCCTTTGGCACTCCCTTCCTCACCTTTGGCAATCTTAGAACCCTGGGGCTATCAAAAGTGATGTCAGGGACCCCTGAGGAAGACAGAAAGGTGCCCCTGCTCACCAGTCCTCCTCCCCATCTGCCTCCCTGCCCTCCACACCTCCCCTGACATATACACATCAGTTAGCGACAATATAGGGATGTCCTAGGGATGTCCACTGCCCAGTGAAGTGAGGTGATCGCTTCTCCAACCCAGAGAGCTGCCATGTTAGTTGTCCTGGAGAAGAACAGAAGATACCAGAGGCAGCTTTCTTCCTAAACCAGAGAACTAGGAGGATTTTCTGGCTTGTGGCTTTCATTGCTTTGAGCAACAGTGGGATTCTTTGCAGGAAGAGGCCATCCTTAATTGCCTACTTGCTTCCTCCTTTCCGAATGTGGGCAGTGAAAAGTAAGAACTGAGGTTAAGGGAGGTGCTAGAAAGAATGCCCCACCACCTCCAGTGGTGACAGATGTGAACACTGAGTATGATTCAGGGTGGTTTGGGACAGGCAGCCCTTGTGTGTGGCATTGATTGGTCTGATTGGTCCCTATAGGGGCAGCAGTATCGCTCATTCGAACTGGCCAAAAATAGGGACCCCGAGAAGGAGGGGAGCTCGGCTTTCCTGAGTGCCTTCGCTGTGCACCCTGTCTCCGAGGGCACCCTCATGTACCGGCTCCACAAACGCTTCAGTGCTCTGGAGTTGGAGCGGGCTTACAGTGAAATAGAACAACTCCAGGTAAGCTGAAGAGGAGCAGGTGGGCAGAGGACCGTGGGAGGGTCAGCGGGAGCCTGAGATGTCCAGGTGTGCAGCGAGCCAGTGAGTGGGCAGCTGGGGGATGGAGGGTCTGGGCTAGGGCTGTATGGTGGCAGGGTGGAAAGAAGCTGACCATATTTAGATTTAAAACAGCCACAAGGACAAGGGTCCTTGGGGGTCCAGAGCAGTCACAGGGTGAGTTCCCGGAACAACCTGAATGCAGTTAACTCAGAGCATCAGGGAGCTTGGTGCAGTGTCAGACAGAATAGTTGTAGCTCCTCCTCAGTAGTCCCTCTCCACCAAGGAGGCGAAACTCCAGGAGTTCCTGAACTTTCTAGAACTATCCCAAGAAAGCCCAAGGGTAGAAGGCAGAAGAATTCTCTAGTTGAATGTCAGAGGTGGAGTACAGATGAAAACAAGGGTCTGATCATGAAGTGGATATGAGTCCTCTGGGCGTGGGAGAGAAAGGGTGTTGAGCTCTATACTTCAAGATACTTCTGCCTGTGCAGAAGCACATTTCCCTCCTCATGGCAGTTGTGTAGGGTGGGTATGATCATATTCCTTCTGCATTTTATAGATGAAGAATAGAACATATAGGGAATGAAATGATTAGCCAGGGGGCCCCTCACTAAGCATTGACAGAGTTAGGACAGAACTCAGCTGTTTGACTGTCAGGGCCTGGGCAGCCAGAGCTGGGTAGGGTCCTGGAGCTGGTACTGACATCGGGCACGTTCCCTCCAACCTAGGCTCAGATCCGGAACCTGACAGTGCTGACCCCGGAGGGGGAGGCAGGGCTGAGCTGGCCTGTTGGGCTCCCGGCCCCTTTCACACCACGGTCTCGCTTTGAGGTGCTGGGCTGGGACTACTTCACAGAGCAGCACACCTTCTCCTGTGCAGACGGGGCTCCCAAGTGCCCACTGCAGGGGGCTAGCAGGGCAGACGTGGGCGATGCCGTGGAGACTGCCCTGGAGCAGCTCAATCGGCGCTATCAGCCCCGCCTGCGCTTCCAGAAGCAGCAGCTGCTCAACGGCTACCGGCGCTTTGATCCAGCACGGGGCATGGAGTACACCCTGGACTTGCTCTTGGAATGTGTGACTCAGCGTGGGCACCGGCGGGCCCTGGCCCGCAGGGTCAGCTTGCTGCGGCCACTGAGCCGGGTGGAAATCCTACCTATGCCCTATGTCACCGAGGCCACCCGAGTGCAGCTGGTGCTGCCGCTCCTGGTGGCTGAAGCTGCTGCGGCCCTGGCTTTCCTTGAGACCTTTGCAGCCAGTGTTCTGGAGCCACGAGAACATGCCTTGCTCACCCTGCTTCTGGTCTACGGGCCACGAGAAGGTGGCCGTGGGGCGCCAGACCCATTTCTTGGGGTGAAGGCTTCAGTGGCCGAGTTAGAGCGACGGTACCCTGGGACAAGGCTTGCCTGGCTTGCTGTGCGAGCAGAAGCCCCTTCCCAGGTGCGACTCATGGACGTGGTCTCCAAGAAGCACCCCGTGGACACTCTCTTCTTCCTCACCACTGTGTGGACGAGGCCTGGGCCGGAAGTCCTCAACCGCTGCCGCATGAATGCCATCTCTGGCTGGCAGGCCTTCTTTCCAGTCCATTTCCAGGAGTTCAACCCTGCCCTGTCACCACAGAGGTCACCCCCAGGGCCCCCGGGGGCTGGCCCTGACCCTCCATCCCCTCCTGGTGCTGACCCTTCCAGGGGGGCTCCCGTGGGGGGCAGATTTGACCGGCAGGCATCTGCAGAGGGCTGCTTCTACAATGCTGACTACCTGGCGGCCCGAGCCCGGCTGGCTGGTGAACTGGCAGGTCAGGAAGAGGAGGAAGCCCTGGAGGGGCTGGAGGTGATGGATGTTTTCCTCCGGTTCTCAGGGCTCCACCTCTTTCGGGCCGTAGAGCCAGGGCTGGTGCAGAAGTTCTCCCTGCGGGACTGCAACCCACGGCTCAGTGAGGAACTCTACCACCGCTGCCGCCTCAGCAACCTGGAGGGGCTGGGGGGCCGCGCCCAGCTGGCCATGGCTCTGTTTGAGCAGGAGCAGGCCAACAGCACTTAGCACCCCCCAGGGCTGTAACCTTACATTTCCCTGTGTCTGCCTGAGCCCCAGGAAGGGCAAGGCAGGGTGGTGGACAGATGGAGGGCTTGCCGCTGTATTTTTTTTTTTCACAAGAAAATGTTATTAAAAGTGTCTTCTGCCAAACTCTTTTTAGGTCTAGGGAAAATGGAGTAAGGAGAAGAATCCAAGGGAGGGTTGTGGGGAATTTGTCCAGAGATACCCACTGCTTCCCCCTCCCCTCGTCCATACCCCCTCCCCTTCCCAGTTTCCAACGACCACACAGCTGCTGTCAGATGAATGACCTTTAATCCAGCACCCCAACCCCAAGGCAGCAGAGAGTGATGCCAGAGCCCAGGGCAGAACGCTGGGGGAACAGGGCGCAGCCAGAAGGTCCACACTGCTGCACATGCACGGGGCTCCTAGGTGTTGCGCACGACCAGCGACTGCTCCAGCTCCTGCCTGCGCTGCTGGATCTTTAGAGGAAGTGAGAGCAGGAACAGTTTACAGTGTTCCCGGTGAGTGATCAGGACAAACCACCTACAGATACTCCCTGCCCTGGAAGAGCAGCTGGGAGCAGGGAGGGCTACTGCACGGAGAGGCAGTGTGGGGAAGTTTCACGGGGGAGTGGCAAGGACTGCGCCAGCTGACAAGGGAGGTTTCCTTCAGGTGGAGCAAGGGGAGCCTCAGGGCAAGGGCCCCTCCGTACCTTGCAGTAGAAGTAGCGGCTGACAGCTTCCTGGGACCAGGGCTGGTGGTAGAACTCAGCCCGGCGCTCCTCCTCGGGGTTGCCGGCTACATCTGTCATCACCTGGAGGGAGCATGGGGTTGTTAGCCCTGAGCCCCTCACCCCTCACCTGCCCCTGGCATAGTGTTTACTGGCTTTCCTGATGTGCTTGTCTTCCACTCCAGTCCCCCCGACTCGCCCTCTTCACCTTGAGGTCCCGGCTCTGGGAGCGGAGCAGGTCTTGGACGTAGCCTTTGGGGTCTCTGGAGAAGCTTAGCATGAAGTCCCTCTGGATCTTGAGCTGGTTTATGGACTCAATCGTCTCATGGATCTACAGGTAGAAAGATAGATGCTTTCCACCTGGCCGTGGTGATGTGGGCGAGGACGGTGGGTGTGGCGGGAGGAGGGGCTGACTTTTCCTATGAAGGGCAAATCTTGAACCCCTAAAGTTCCAGGGAAAGGGGATGGGCAGAACTAAATTTGGGATGAGGTTCAGCTCCAAGTAGCACGGAAGGGCCACGTGTCTCCTCGTCTCCCAATAGGCCCATGCTGTGTGCCTCTTTTAAATCTGCTCTGTCCCCTCTGGGTTAATGTCCCACTTCAGCTCTGGGCTTGGGCCCCACCTTACTGTCCAGAGCACTGATCTCCTGCTGGTTGGCCGTGGACAGGAGGAAGCTGCTCATCTGCCCCTTCAGTGGCTCCTCTACCTCCACATCAATGTCATAGCACGCCGTCTTCTTCTGGTCTGACGGGTCCACGCTGCCAGGGAAATCAAGCTCTTGGTGTCTGTGGTGCCCCCCACAGAGGCCAGGGGTCCTGGGGCTGGGGCAGATCCAATAGCAAGGGAGGGGAGATGGGAGTGGGAGGAGAGGGAAGGCAGAGAAGGCAGGAATGAGATAATTCCCCAGGCTGAGAAGCAAGCTGGGGCCACCTCACCTGATGACATGGTTGATGACAATTGGGTCGGGGGGCAGCAGCAGGGCTGTGAGGCGCTGGGGAATCTCAGAAAACTTCAGCCGGGGACAATCAAAAATCTGAAGCAGGACAGTTGGGGAGAGAGAGGTCATTCTTCTGTGTTTGAAGAGATTGTAACTATAGTTCTAGATCCTTCCATCCTGGAAAGGCCACAAGAAGCTGCGAGTCTGCTTCCTCGGTGCCCACAGGGATGGGATTGGGGTGGGGTCACCAGCGTGGCTGACGAGGCTGTTGGTGTGGGGCAGTGGTTGAAAGCACAGCCCTGGGCTGCCTGCCTGGGCATCCACCACTTACTGCGCAACCTTGAGCAAGTTACCTAACACCTCAGGCTGCAGCGTCTTCTTCTCTAGGGTGGGGACGATGATACCCGTCTCACAGGGTTGTCGTGAGAATCGTCAGTGAATACAAACAAAGTGCTCGGAACAGTGGTAAGTGCTCAATAAATACCAACTGCTCTTTTCACTCCTCAGGTTTATCTGCTGTATTTATTTAAAAGTCCATTAATAAAAACACTGTCTACTTTGGTAGATTTTCCTAACTGCCCAAGAGATTAGATGGGACAGGTTTTACCCCTCCACTTCAAAACAAGCAGTGAGGCTCAGAATTGCTAGTAACTTACCCAAAGTCTAGACCCAGCACTAGAACCGGGGATCCTATTTCCAAGTGCCAAGAATATTACATTCCAGAAAGCTGTTGGCTTTGAAGGGTTCTGGATCTTCCTAACTTGGGGAGGCTAAAGTGGATTGGCTGCAGCACAAAGCTAATCCACAGCAGAGCCTGGACTAGAACCCTGGTCAGTCTCTTGACTCCAGGGCCATGACTATGTACCGTTTCTGCTAGTCAGGAATCTAGAAGGGAGGGGTGGTAGTTACCTTAGTAGAAGTACTTCCCTGATGGAGCACTCTGCCTGCTCCCCAGATCCCGGGGTTCAGGAGAGAGGTTACCTGCTGGAAATACTTGTCCCCATTGATGTATTCCTTGTCGTGAGAGTCTTGTAGCCTGTTGGTCTTCACGTACTGCCACAGGGCCTGGACAATGGCTGAACGGCTCTGTGTGTGCAACCCCAGCAGCCGGGCCAGGCGGGGGTCCAGTTTGAATTGGGGAGGCTGGGGAAAGATGACCATGAAAATTAGGAATGGAAAGAGCTCAGGGCCCAGCAGCTTGGGACTAGAGGGGACATGGTGATTGGGCTCCTTGGAAATGTGCTTCTGGAGAAGGATGGGGTAGGGAGGAGAAGGGGGTCTCTCAGGATGTGCAGCTTTGGGGCCCAGGCCCACCCCAGGTGCCTCACGTGGCATCTGCAGGGTGGTGGGGCAGGTGCAGACCTGGTAGTCCAGCATGAGGAGCAGGGTGCAGCGCACACTCAGGTCCCCGGGCCTCTTCACCTGGAAGCCATCCGTCTCCTGGGTGGTGGGCGTCCGATGCCACTGTCCAGGGGAGAAGATCTGCGTCACCCGCAGGCCCATCTGGATTGGTGGCGCCCAGGGCTCTACATTGGTCCCCAATCCAAATCTGCAGGATATTCAGGAACCCGGGCCTGTGGGAGGGTGGTGATTCGAAGGGCAGGAGGAATCGCAGTCTTACCTCTACAAGGTGGTTGTCAGGGCCATAAAGATCTTTGTCCAGCTCAATGACCAAACTCTTGAAGAAGGAGGAGAACTTCCGCTTCTGCTTGCTGGGCTGTAGGAGAGGAACAGGGACCGTGGGGGCAAAAGGAGGCCAAATTGGCATCGGGCAGGGCGGCATGGTTAGGTGCAATCCTCTGCACCCAGGATGTCTCTCTAGGCCCACCCACCCCAGCCAAGGGCTGACCCCCGAACCCTTAGGACAAACATCTAGTTCTGTTCTCAGCTCAGCCCATACCCACCCCAGGACACCTGGAGAGACCTGGGCCAGGACGTACATCATCCAGGAGCTTCCCCTCTACCCGCAGCTCCCAGGAGGCAATGCTGCCATCAGAATCCTCCGCATCAGGCTTCGCAGGGTTAAAAGTATTGGAGATATAAAGACGCAGCTTCCGCTTTTGCTGTAGAGATAAAGAGCTTGGTACAGAGCACAGGCTGTGTGCTCCCACGTGGGCCCCCTGCTTCGCCATCCTGGGCATGGGACTCAGAGCCCCCTTCCTACCCCCAAAGTAAGGCACCTTCATGGGCCTCTTCAGAGCCTCCTGGATGTCCACCCGCTTCCGCATGATGGTTTGATCCAGTTTCCTCTCAAATGCTAGGAGGTCCATGTAAGCCTGGGACTCGGGGACCAGCTCCCGAATCTGGGGGAGGAGGAGCACGGCAGGAGTCAGGGTTCAACCTCTCTAGTGCCGTAGAATGTATGTGTGGTGTTCAGTCCCAGAGTACAAAGGACATGGAGGGAGCCGTCCAATTTTAGGGTGTGGAATTTTGAGAGTCAGGACCTCTCCCCAAGATTCCCTTACGCAGCAGCAAGGGCCCTCAACGCGTAGGGATACAAATTGCTTCTCCCTTTGGGAGAGCCATGCATTTCCTCACCAGGGGAGGAGGTCACAACTGTGGAGCCCAGCAAGCGCTAGCCTTTCACCTCCTGTCTTGTCCTACGGCTGCTGGGCTTCCCTTGGGCCTCTGTAAAGTGCTTAGGGGCTCAGGTCCCTGAGGCGGTCGGGGGTGTCGCTGCTTACCTCTACCCTGGCACAGCCCCCTGTCCCCACACCCAGTGTCTCAGCCGTGCTGCCCCCATACTCAGCTGGGCCTAGGTCCCTTCATGATGCCCAGGGCCTCTGGCCACCCTCCGTGCCCTTCGTTCTGCCTGGCAGCCTCTGATCCTCTGGCTCTTGTCTCCTCCTGAACCTCAGGACCAAGGCTCTGGCTGTGGCTCTGCTCCTTCCTGCTGCCTCACGCCCTCCCTCTGGCCTGGGGAGCTTCACTTCTTAATGAGCTTTTTAAACAAAAAGTGAAAGTGACTGCCACGCTGAAGCTCTGCTTCTGGGGGGGGAGGGGCAGCAGCAAGGGGTGGGGGGAGGAGGGCGGAGCAGCAGAGGGGGGTGGGCTGGGGGCTGCTGTGAAAGGCACTCACCCTTTGAGGGAGGATTTTGTCAGCCATCTTCCTCCTCTTGGCACTGTACATTTTTTAAAGAAAAAACCAGGTTACCATGGCGACAGATCTGGGAGTAACGAGGCCACCTGCTAAATTATCCCGACATCTCCGCCCGCCTGGCTGGGGTTCCCACAGCCCGCTTGTCTGCCCGCCTGAGGGGCTACAGTGGTGGTGTGTGGAACTGGCACTCTCAGGAAGTAGGGGTGACCTGTCCATCCTCTGGCCTGGGAGCCCCCCTTCCACCCTACCACATCCTCAGGGCCAGATAAATTTCCACTTAGGAGGGACTAGGTGGTAGGGGAGGTGCTGCCAAAAGATGAGAGCTGCAGAAGTGTTCGAGGAAAGGTGGAGAGGAGAGGGCAGAGGAGAGGAGTGACAGGTCCTGAGGACCTTCCTTTTCTGCGAAGCAGGGGTGACACAGTCCAAGCTGGCCTAAGCTCAGAGGGGGCGGGGAGAGATGACTCCCTTCCATCCCCCGGAGCAGGCAGTGATGGCATGAAGCTGGTGGGACTTGCATCCCTGCCACCCTGGGCTTGGAAGGAAATGCTGATGGGCAGGGAGATGCTCATGCCCTTGGACCACCTGCCCACAGGGCAAGGGACACCACACCCATAGGGACCCAGACAGAGTGAAGGTGGATGTGCTTCTCTGTGGGTGTGACTTCGGGCTGGGGCCAAACTGGCTGGACCAGCTGGGTAAGGCAGCAGCTGGGGTAAGGCAGCAGCTGGGATATGGGCGCTTCTTGACCTACTAGCTGCTTCTGACTCCCACAAGCACCCCAGAAAAACCTTAGCAGGTCAAGAGATTAAAACGCAGCCTGGAGCATGGCTCCATACTGCCCCCATGTGGTGTTCGCAACCACTGCCCCCTCCCTATCCAGAGAGCTATTCTAAGGCTAGGCAAGCAGCTTTCATTAAGGTCTGTTTTAAACATTGACTGTCACACCAGAAAAAAATTTTTTCCTTGGGGCCACGGTGTTGTATTACAAAAATAGAATAAAAACTTCGAAAATAAAACAACACTTTCTAATTTAATGAAAAATTTTTTTTTGTTTTCTGTGCGTGAGTCATATGCAACTTGAAAAATAGTTCACACGGCTACCAAGGTAAAGAGACATGTGAGTTACATATGCTTCACAAGGCCCCGGGTTCTAAACTAGTGTGAGTTAAATACAACTCACATGACAGTTAATGTGTTAAATTATCTATGTGAAACTACATTTATACAAGAGAAATAATCATTTGTGCAACAATTTGTACACTTTGCAAAAGAATCCATCATGGGATGTCTAGAAGTGGTGAATTTTCCTTGATGTGTAAAAAAAGAATTTTTTTAAAAAAATTTGAGACAGGGTCTTGCTCTGTCACCCCAGCTAGAGTCCAGTGGCATCATCATAGCTCACTGCAACCTCAAACTCCTGGACTCAAGCAATCCTCCTGCTTCTGCCTCCCGAGTAGCTGGGACTACAGGCATGTGATACCACGCCCAGCTAATTTTTCTATTTTTTACAAAGACGGGGACTTGCTCTTGCTCAGGCTGGTCTTGAACTGCTGACCTCAAGCAATCCTCCCACCTTGGCCTCCCAAAGTGCTAGGTAGGATTACAGGTGTGAGCCACTGTGCCAAGCCAAAAATATTTAATAATGAGGTAAAATTGACATTACACCTTTTATAGGAATCCATCTGTTGTGCAAAAGAAGCATGTGTGTTTGGCTAAATACTGAAACCTAGAGGGACATCACTCCTGCCAGGAGCCAGCAGGGGCTTTTGGGGTACCAGCTACTCAGACAAGGAAATGAGCTGGCCCTGGTAGCTTGGGGGCAGAACTGGTCCAAGGGACAGATTATGGCAGCTCTTCAACTTTTGAGTGCCTAAGAATCGCCCAGAGCAGGACAGAGACCACCCACCCACAGGGCAAACTTCCAGGCTCCACCCCCATGGCCAGAGATTCTGATTGAGAAGATCTGGAGTGGCTTTGAAACTGTCAGCTGGGGAATCGCAGGAAGGTGCACCAGAGAACACACTTTGGGAAACAGTCCTAAAGCTCTGCCCTCAGTCCTACTGCCAGCCCCACCCCCATCCCAAAGGCCGAAGCATCACCCAGAAACTGGGGAAAGGGGTGGACACAGGACTGAGCAGGTGACAAGGAGAAGGGTGAGGGGCGCATGCAGACAAGGGGCACAGGCTGCCGAGGGTCGCGGCCACAGCCTGTCTCTACCTTGGGCACACAAAAGAACCAGACCAGTGCCCCCTAAACCCACCTCCCCAGAGGGCATCCGACCCGGGAAGACTCGCCCCTTCCAATCCCCGCTACTCGCCCACCTGGTCCCCGCGGGTCCTGCTGGCCCGCCCCTGCACGCCCCCTCCGCGCCGGAGCCCCCACTCACCTGCGGCTCCGCGCGGGGGCGGTGGGCACCGGCTGGCCCTGGCTCTGTGCCTGGCTTTGCCCGGGCGGGGGCGCTGCTCGCTTGCGGGCGGGCTCCATGCCCGCGGGGGCCAGGCCGGGTCGCACGGCGGGGCTGCCCATGTACGGGGAGCCCGGGGGGCCCATGGGCGCCCCCTGGTGGGGCATCCGGGCTCCAGACGGCATCCCGGGGCGCTGGGGGTGGGGCGGGGGTGAAGCAGAAACCGGCACCCGCGGGTCAGACCAGGTGCCCCGCTCCAGTCGCGGTGAGCCGGCGTCTCCCCTCCCCCAAGGCCCCTGGCTGGTGACCCTCTGCGGTGAGCAAGGGGTGGGAGCGAGGAGCGGGAGGGGCGGGGGGGCCTGGCGTCTGGCTGCGGGAAGCTAACTGAAGCCAGGCAATGGCACAGGGCATTGCCGAACCTCGGGTCTGCGGAAGGTACCATCAAAATGAATATCAATGGCGCCTTTCAACCTTCAAAGGGTGTTCACATCCTCTGCAAGACTGACTGAGCAGGTCCTTTCATCCCCACTTGACAGATAAGGCAACTGTGGCTCAAGGAGAAAAGCGACCTCGCCAAGGTCACGCTGCTCAACCTGGCAAGTGCAGCACCTGCGGCCCAGGGCCTTTCCTCTCTGTGCTTTGGTATGGTCAGGGGCTGAGCTCCCTGCTCTGACTTCCGCGCCCCTCCTCCTCACTTCGGGTGGCTCTGCCTGGCCTCACCCCCTCCACATCTCAGCCACTCTGCCCTCAGTGCCCCGGCTCTTGGTCCCTCAGTCCCAAACCCCACTCCCCTCAGCTGACTAGGCTCCACTGACTTAGCCCACCCCCACGATTTGCACCCAGGGTGAAAGCTGGGGGCAGGGCCAGGGCAACCTAGGGGGCTGCTCCAGACCCAGCCAGGGTTCTGATTGGGAGGAGGGTGCTGGGCTACGGGTGGGCACTCATATCTACCTCTCCCTTCCTGTCCCCCTAGGTCAGCAGAGACCTCCTCCACTCTCCACCCCACCCCAGCAAGGTCAGAAGTTAGGGTTCAAAGGGGGCTGTGGGGAGGGAGATGAGGCAGCTCCCATCCCCTTGCTGCTACCCCTGGGTGGTCAGATGGGGTGTAAATGAGATGCAAATGCATCAGTGAAGTGTTCCAAACCCCACTTGTCCAGACTCCAGAAGGGAGATGGGGAGGGACAGAGGGAGTTTCAGGGGCTGTAAAGTAGAGGGGGTGGGATGGGGACGGGTCTGGAAGAGCAGGGAGGAGATGGGGAGCAAGGGATGCAGGCCCTGGGCCCCTGTTGCCACTTATACACGACCCACCTCCCCCACAGGCACAGATGGAGCCCCGGCCCTAGGCTTGGTGTTGCCCTTCCAACTGCCAACCCTCCCTCCTGTCCCTCCAAGCCCTACACTGTGTCTAACCCTAATGCCCTCCCACCCCTGGCCAGCAGCTGTCTCTGCCCATCTCTCCTGCAGGGAAACCTGCCTGTCCATGTGTCTGCCACCCCCATCCCACCTGACTCTGTCACTCATGCTCCAGGGTAGCAGCCCAGAACGGAGCCCAGGCCTGGTCATTCCCCACCAGCATAGATGGGGCACTGGTAGTGGGGCAGCGGGGCTTACAGCCACCCAAGAACCAAAGCTCTCAGTTGGCCATATAAAAAAATCCATGTGTATAGCTTCTCTCCCCACTAGATAGGCCTTTTTAAAAGTACTCCCCCAAGCAGCAAGGTTACAACTGGTAACTCAGCTGGCCTACACAGACACACTAGGAAGTTACACCCAGAGGCCCCTGGGGCTGGAGGACAGGGTGCTCCAGGGAGCCCCTCATACTATCAGTTGCTCTTCCCATTCATCAAGGCCAGGGCTGCTCGCTGCTCTGCTGAAGAGGCCCTGAGAGGGAGGCTTCCAGAGCCCCCAGAGAGCTGTGCCAGCCCCTAGCCCCACCCCCACAAAAGGCCAAGAGTCCGGGGACTCTGGCCTCCCTCACTGAGGTGCCTTCCTTGGGGTCACAGCCAAATTTGGCTATAACAAACGTGACTGCTTCCTCTATACAGGGCTTTCCAAGTGCTGGAACCCCTGCCTTTCCCACCCCAGCCCTCCCATGCCAGCCCCTACTGACTCGACTCAAGCCTCCCATCCCCTTAGGGCACCCAGGCTCCCCCAGCTCCCCACGTGCCTGCCTTCTCAGCCTGCCTGTGGGAAGCCTAAGAGACCTGTCCCTCAGGTCTCTAGGCCTCACGTTCCCAAATCCAGCCCTTCCTTCACACCTTTGAGGCATTAAGGACATCAGCTTCTGGTGGCAGAGTGCCAAGGGGACTGTCTGACCCCCTAACTTGGGGTCTGTCCCTAGAGCGAGCCTCTCCCTGACCCTGATGGCAGAGGCTGTCAGCAAAGCCCTGGAAGCCCTCCCTCCTGCTGGGATGCAGAGGCTGCTCCGCCAGGGAGCAAGCTTCCCGCTCACAGTGCTCCAGGGTCACCTGCTCCGTGCTCCAGAGATACAACCAGAGTGACACTGTCCCAACGATGAACAGACAACCCAGTCCAGCCTCTGCCATGTCCCCGTCCCCCACCCCCACCCCCAGGGCAGGGGTAACACCTGGGTCCATAAGGAAAAGAACGGAAGTCAACGTGTCAGCTACAGAGGGGACGCCCCACTTGGGGGGACAGTCCCCAAGTCCCACCCCGCCCCGCGCCCCCGCCAAGAGCCCATGCGAACGCCTCCCTTGCCCGCCTCACGCCCATCCCCAGCCGGCCGCCTGACGACGTGTTCGGGTTCCAGGGCGCCGGCACAGTCCCGGGGCTGGGCCGTGGGCCGGGCGCCGCCGCTGGAGGGTGGGAGAGCAGGAGCGCCCTCCCTGCCCCTCCCGATCAGCCCTCCATTCAGCCCGCGCCAGCTCGCTCGCCCTCCCCCGCTAACTTTCCCCCACTCACCACCCCATGGACCAGAAACTCAAAAAGTTTGCTTTTCGTGGCTTTGCGCGCCCCTCCGGCAACTTCGTCCGCGGCCATCGGGGTGGGCTCAGCGGCTCCTCTCACTCTCTCTCTCTCTTCCTCTTTCTTTCCCTTTTCTGCCTTTTTTTTCCTCCAACTCTCCCCTCTGAGTCCTGCTGGGCTCTCTCACACTTCTACTCGAGCGGAGTGGGGAGGGGGCCCCTTCAGGGCTGCCCTGACGGCCCACGGCCCACGCCGCTGCCGCCCGCCCGCCGCCGCCGCCGCCGCCGCCGCCGCCGCCGCGGCTGCCGCATTCCTGCACTGATAAGCCAGAAATAGTCCGGCGGCCCGGGGTCTGCCCGTGCGCTCGGCGGGCCGGGGCGGCCTGCCTTCCAGCCCTCGCTGTCCAAACAGCGCAGATAAGCGGCGAGGCGCGCCGACGAGCCGGGCTGCCGGGCGCTGGGCAGCGGCTCTGCGGCGCGAGGCCGCTCGAGGGCCGCGGCGGGCGGCGCGGGGAGGGGACGCCAGGGGAGGCGGCGGGGGGCTCGCCGGCCACCCGGCTCTCGCCACAAATAGTTTCTCCGTTAGGGAATTCGCCGGCAGGGCCAGGCACGGAACAGCCAGTTCCAACTTTCCCCCAAGTGGCTCCTGCTGCATTTCTGAGGCCCTTTCCCCAGAGACCTGGCAGGCCAAGTAGGGAAACATTCGCTGGGAGGAATCCGGGGGGAGCCCGAGCGCCCGGAGGCGGCCTCGCTGCTGCCCGGGCCGCCGGCGGTGGGTGTGCCCGGACGGCGCGTTGCCCCGCCGTCCACAGATGTGTGTGCCCTTGTGTCGTGCGCCG
Source organism: Indri indri (assembly GCA_004363605.1). Classification (NCBI taxonomy): domain Eukaryota; kingdom Metazoa; phylum Chordata; class Mammalia; order Primates; family Indriidae; genus Indri; species Indri indri. Next base: position 18,302 of record RJWJ010009842.1, on the reverse strand, counting down.
CGTGTGTCCGCGCCCTTTTGTGGCACGGCGCGGCGGCGGCGGGTGTGGATGTTTACGTGCGTGCACAAATGCCTCGTCTGTGTCCTCCCGCCACGACAGCCTCCGTGCGTGCGCGTGCGTGCGTGTGGCAGGACGTGGCCTGTGCCTTTCAGCTCTGTGGGAGTCTATTTCTGGGTATGTGAGTCTTTGTCTGTCTCTATGTGAGAAAGTGAGGGCAATAGGGGAAGTATTTCGGAAAGAGGGACAGGCAGCGGGCTCATGAGAACAGGAAGAGAGAATGTGGCGAATGGCTCAGAGCCAGGGTGGGTGCCTGGGTGGGTGGGTGGAAAGAATGAGGCAAGCGGGCCTTGATTTCCGTGGGCCAGGGGCTTGAGTGGGGTTAGGGAACCCAGAGGAGCGGGACAGCTGGGTATGGTGGGCCAGGCTCAAGACCCCTAAGAAAGCAAGGCTGTGGAGTAGGGTGATGAGGGAACCCTAGAAGGGGCAGTGTGGGTGGAACTGGCTGTCTCTCGGGGTGGAGGGGGCATAGGACGGAGGAGGGGAAAATTCTGAGATCCCCTGGCTGGGAGCCCTGGCTCCACCCATGCCCCCCCAGGCCACACCCCTATCTCCTTCTAGAGGAGGAGCCCAAGGGCTTTGGGACATCAGTGGGTCAACTCTATGGTGGACCTGCTACACTGTCAGAATCCAGGTGAGGGCTGGGCAGTGCCTGGGGGAGTTGATGGAACACTTATTTGAAGTTGGGCCCTGAAGACTGGGGGGTCTGAACCCTCAACCCTTCAGGATGCCTTTGCCCAGGGAGTCTCTTCTGCCTGCAGCCTGATCTCCGCTGGCCATGGTTGTGCTCCTGGCTATCACTGTCCATTTACATGCCCACTCTCAATCTGAAAGGCCAGAGAGGGCATCTGGTCCAGGATGCCCCTCCCCTACCCCTGGCTTGGCAGGGGACCTAGAGGTCCCCTTCCTACCCAGTCTTTCCCAAGGCTTCTGCCTAGACCTCCTTCCCCTCAGAGAATGGGCCCCGGCAGGGTGGGGGGGTGGGGGGGCTGCCTCTGTCTGCCACAGGCCATGAAGGTAGCTGCTGGTGACCTGGGGAGGTGATCTGCTCCAACCTGTTTGCTAACCTCCAAACCTCCACTCACTCTGGTTTCTAAGCCCCTGCTCCCACCATTCTTTGCCTGGAATGCCCTCCACCTCCCCTCTGTCCAAATCACACGCATCCTTTAAAGCCCAGCTCAGGCCTTACTTCCTCTAGGAAACCTTCCCTGGTCCCACTTGTGTGCATGGATTTTTCTCTTCTCCAAATGCCCATTGCCATCTACTTTGCACCACGAATTGGCACTGGAATGGCCTGATGTGCCCTGTGCTTCATGTATGCTAGGTTGATTTCCCAAAGAGGTTACAGTCCCCTAAGATCAGGGACTGGTATTTAAGTCCTACTCCCCCACCCTCTTCCTGGGCACAGGGACTTGGCAATACCAAATGCCTGATGATGCTTGCGAAGCTCAGTGGGCCAGTGGACAGAGCTGGTACTCTGCCATTCACCTGAAGGTGTGAGTCACCAGGGGCACCCCTACCCACTGTGGGTACTTCTAGCAGGGACATGGGCAACCATGGGCCTCAGAGGTTCCGGGGCTGGGAGGTAGGCACCCCTAGGCTTTGTGTAAAGCTCAGTGCTTTCAACTTTTGGAGAGACCCTTTGGGAAAAGAAGACAGCAGAGGAGGTAGATGGGTACCCCAGCATGGGCAGCTGGGAAGTATGAGGGAGAGCCATGAGGAGAGTGAACACCAAGCATTTGTGAGAGGCTGGGATATCCTGGGTTTGGGCTTGGCAGTGGAGGAGTTTGCAGGAGGTGTTCAGGCCAGGGGCTATGGTGATACCCATGTGAAGGGGCTGGTGTCACTACAGTTCATAGATAAGCCCCCTCCTGAACCACCCCTTTGGGAGCTGTCCTCAGGTGTGCACAGACAGTAGGTATACTATGCACGCACACACACACCCTGACACACACGCACCCCAGACACACACTAATGCCAGCATCAGAGGGACACGGAGTCACATCCATTTGCACACACAGCACACCTTGACCACTTCCACATCCCACACACTGCAGGCCAGATTCACAAGGCACCCAGACACATGTTGCATGCTGCTTTTACAGGGGCGACCCTAGGTATGCCTAGGTGGGCGACACAGCGGAGCCTTCGGACCAGAAAAAAGGGGCGGCGCCAGTGTGGGGACCCGGAGCCCCTCCTCACAAAGGCCAGGATCCCCAATAGCTCAGCCCCAGAAGGGCGCTTGGCAGTGCCACGCCGCTGACAGCTCCGCGGCTGGGAAGAAGGCCCAGGGACAGCCCGGATTCCGCCCAGCCCGACAGGGCGCAGGCCGCACTCGGGGCAGGCCGTGCGCGTCCGGGGCAAGGGCGGCCGCCGGGCAGCCCGGAGCCGGAGTCCCCCCTGCCGTCCCCCCATCTCTCCTTCCCTCGCTGAAGCACCACCGGCACCAAATGGCAAAGCGCCGCTCCCCGCGCAGGGAGAGATGCGCCGCGGCCTGCGGGACGGGCTCGGCCGCTTCGCCCCCACCGCGCCGGAGCGAGCGGGCGGCGGCCGGTGCGCTGGGGGGCTCGGCTTGGCCGGGCCCGCGCCGCCCCTCCCTCCGCCCGCGCCGGGCCCCGGCCTGGGCATGCGCGCCGCGGCCTCCCTCGCGGTGAAGGTCAGCCCAGGGCCCAGCTGCAGGACCCGCGGCGGCCGGGGGAGGCGGAGGAGGGAGGAGGGATGCGGAGGAGAGACTTAACTCCTTCCCTGCGGGAAGACGGCCGCCAAGGCCGGCGGAGCATCGAGTCCCGCCCTCCCGCCTTCGGTGGAGGTCCCACTACCGGGCCACAGCTCGGGGGGAGCGGGAGGGAGAGGAGGGGGAGGGGAGAATGGGAGCAGGGAGGCTGGCGAGGGGAGAGGGAGGAAGGGAAGGCAGGAACAAAGGAAACACGACTGGAGGGAACCGGTTGCTTGGGAGAGACCTCTTTCCGCTGCCCCCTTTTGCCTACACCCCCCACAATGAAGCTTTCCTTAGGCGAGTAAAATTACCCTCATAGATTGGTGCGGGGACGGAAAGAGAGAGGTGAGACCACTTGGAGCGCTCGGGCCCACAGAGCCCTGATGTCTGTGTTCTGGCCCATCCCTAAACCTGGCCACCACTTTCTCCTCTGGTCGCTAAACCTGGGGCAGCCACCGCACCCAGAGCAGCTCTGATCCAGCCTACCTGTCCCGCCTAAGCCTCAGGCGCCCAAGGAGCTCTGGCTAGTCCTTGGGGCCAGCAGGCAGGACATCTGGAAGACCAGACCAGGGCATCAAGGCACAGCCCTCCTCCTCCTGCCCGCCCCCCCGCCCCCAACTGCTGTCCCCAAGCCAGAGCAGCTGTGGGCCTCCCTGTCTGTGTCAGAATGTTTCCCTGCCCAGGACACCCTCTGCTGCTATCAAGGGGGCTGTCTCTCTGTGTGACTTTGCCTTTCTGTGTCTGTTTTGCAAACATACACAGGAAGAGACAAATACGATAGAAAGAAGCAAAAAACAAAGAAAAAGTAGGACACCGAAATAGTGGTGTGACCTTGGGCAAGTCGCTGTATCTCCCTGCCGCTCAGCGTCCTCGGGATTAGAAGGAGGGGCTCAGGCTAGAGGAACCGAGGCAGACCAGGAGGGAAGGAGCGGGCCAGAAGGCGTGAGCAGAGACACAGACACAGAAACAGACTCACACCCAGTACCCAGGTGCTGCTATCAAGGAGGGAAGCCTGTTCCCAGCTACCAGCCCCTCCTCTGTGAAGTCCTCAGGGACACAACCCGCAGCCTGCTTCCTCCCTCCTCTGCTCAGAGTCACTCTCTTTCTGGTTGGCTCTGCCCCTTGTCACACACACCCGGAGAAGCCCTCACTACTACACTGTCAGCTCGCTGCCAGACCTTACCTTGGGGTCCCCAGGGTCCTGCGCAGCAGGCAGGTGCATGATAGAGGTTAGCTGAATGGATAAGTCTTTATTTTCTCTTTGCCTGTGTGGCTTTCCTCAGTCTACAGGATGCTCCCGGACACCCCTCCCAGCACACACATCACACACACAATACACAGTAAACTGCTAGTCACAGAGCTGGACTGCTGGGGCCCTGAGCATCCCGCTGCTCCGGAGGGAAGGCACATTTTGGATTCACAGCCAGTTTTCTCTTAACCCCTCATGGCCACCATTAATTAGGTGGCCTCTTGTAGCAGGTCATGCACCGCATAAGAAATGAGCCACACAGGCCTGGTCCCCATTTCTGCAAGGAATAGGGTTGGTCTATGGGCAGTGTTGACAGGGGGTCCTCAGGGGTGCTAGAACTGCCCCCGGGGCATGGCTCTGCCTAGTGGGTGGCAGGACCACATCCAGTGACTCGGCATTGGGTGACAGACACCCTGACCTGCTGGCTGTATGGCCCATGGAGGGAGGGATGTGTCTCCCACACCCATCCTCCCTCCCTACTCCTTCCCTCCGGATCAATGCCTGGCACATCTGGCTAGATTCAGGGGCTTAGATATGGCTGAACCCCAGGGCAAAAGCAAGGGGGAAGCACAGCCTCAGGACCCCGGGACAGTGGAGACTCCAAACAGCTTTCCCGCTTCTCCTCCCCGGGGCTTTGCAGCCATCTGCCCCTAGCTCCACCGGCCTCCTGGTTGACAGGCAGCCAGGCTGGGGTGGCCCACTCATCCCCACAGTATCCTCTGTCCTCTGCTAAAGCCCCCACTCCCACCCTGCTCCTGCCATATCCCCAGTGCCCGAGGCTCCAGAGGAGTCCCCCAGTAGATGTCCCGGAACCCCCGCGTCTCTCCAGACGCTCGTTGAGTCCTCCCTGTGCTGGCTGCTGCACAGCTGGACACCCAGATTTGGGAGGCAGCCTGTGGCTTCCTGTGGACTGGGGTCTGCTCATGTCCACTGTGCAGCCCCACAAACGCCACCTTCTTCCCGGTGCTCTGTCCTCATCTGTGAAACGAGGGTGCGGCTGCGTGGGAATGCCAGGAAGGTGCAGGGTGCTGCCCCATCACCAGGCCTTTGAGTCCAGGCCCTACGTCTCCCACCCAGCCCGGCTGGCAGGCCCTTGGCCATCCTTCCAGCTTTCTGCACATGCGCCCTGATGCCCCGGGCCCCAGGCCTCTTCTTTCTTGGTGAGGGGGGGCCCCATCCCAGCATCCCCAATTCTCTTCCTCTCTCTTTTGCAGCTCACGGCTCCCTCCTGACCAGTGTCAGGACAATCTTCCTCGTGACCTAATGTCCTGCCCTCAGCTCGGGAAGCTCGAGGACTTGTGAGGCAGGAACAGGCCTCTGCTACTGCTCTGACCAGGTGCTCAGAGGGATCCCTGCCAACCAATACATTCTGAGGTCTGGGATGTCACCTGGGTGAAGAGCTATGAATGGAGAGGAAAAAATTCATCTGCATTTCCTTAAACAAATTTTTGGGGAAATAAAACCAAATGGCAGTGGACAGTGGAATATATAAACAAAATACAGATGGAAGCACCTTGTGGCTCTCACCTTCTGTCTGTCTCCAGCTCCATCAGGGCTGACCCTGCCTCAAGGGCACCAGGTTCAGTCTTACCATGCCCTTTGTCCCCAACTGTCAGTCACCACAGAAAGCCCCAGACTCAGACTCCTGTCAACTCCCGCGGTCTGGGCCCCTCCAGGCGCCCATCGCCCACCAAGCCCCAAAACCCTCCTCCCGCGTGGTCTGTCCTAGGGAAACTGTCTGCCTACCTCTGTGAGCATCACCTTTGCCTCCAGAAAGCAGAAGGGGGGCTCCCTGTTGAGGTCCTGCTTCCCCCCAAGCCCCCGCCTGGTGGCTGTGTTTTTCCCAGAGCCCCACCCTTGCCCCTCACTGCTCCTTCCAGACCCCCCACGTGGAGCCTTCCTTCAGAGGTTCTTGCTCCTGCTGTGGCATTCTCTGCAGCAGTTTGTACGGTTTGCTGATTTTCAGGGCCCATTGTATGGGCCTCCTGAAACCTCTGGCCTCTCAGTTCCTTGGCTGCTCCTCCTCTAATGACCTCCCCTGCCTCAGCCACTCACTCTCACGGTCACCTCTTAGACGACTGCAGCAACACAGAGCCCCCGGGGAAGTCCCATGCACCCCGCTCTCTGACCACCATCTCTTTTCTCTCCAGCTCCCTCTGTCCAGCTCCCTGACCCTCAAATCCTGCAACTGCTCTGGAACCTCTGGTCCATTTCACTGGCCCACACCCCCATCACAACCGCTCCTCACTCACTTACATGAATTCACTTTATGGAAACATACACATAACAAAATTTACCTTTTTTTTTTCAAGACAGGGTCTCGCTCTGTTGCCCAGGCTGGAGTGCAGCGGCATCATCACAGCTCACTGCAACCTCGAACTCCTGGGCTCAAGCGATCCTCCTGCCTCAGCCTTCTGAGTACCTGGGACTGTCGGTGTGCACCACCATGCCTGGCTAATTTTTTAATTTCTTGTAGAGATGAGGTCTCATTGTGTTGCTCAGGCTGGTCTGGACCTCCTGACCTCCAGTGATGTTCCCACCTCGGCCTCCCAAAGTGCTAGGATTATAGGCATGAGCCACTGCGCCCAGCCAAAATTTACCATTTTAACCTCCCCTGCATGTACTGTTGACTCTCTTACTTAAGGGTTCAATCCAGCTTCCCCAGCTACTCTCCCGCACCTGTGCATCGGAATGCGGCTGGCAGCTGCCGGGCCGGTCTCACTGCGGATTCAGGAGCGCGAGCTCACCTGGCCTAGCGCTGTCCGGCAGTCTGCTCTCCCCACGGCCTGCTCTCATCCATTCCTGCTCTCACACGCCCACGGGGGGTTTCACATCTCCTCTCCCCTTCACCCTCCAACATCTCCTTCACCTTCCTCTCCCCCAGCTGGCGCCCTCAGTTCCCACTGCACTGAGAAAACAAAGCTTCCAGAGAACTTCCAGAGGCTCCCACCACATGCTCCCACCTGCCAGCAACTGTACCCCCCATTCCTCCAGATGAACTATCTGTGTCCCCGTCCACAGCCGGCCGCCCCCTTGTGTGCCAGCTCCCGGCCCCTGCCACACACTGGGGGACGCTGCTCCAGCGAGCAACTCTCCCCCCATCGCCGTGCCGTCAGCCTTCCCCTCTACTGAGCACGCACAAGTGCTGTTCTTCCCCACCTGAAATGAACTCTCTTGATGCTACTTATCCTACAGGCTACTGCCCAGCTCCAAGAAGACCTCTCAGAACAGTTGTCTACATTTGCTGTCTTTGATTCTCCTGAATCCCAGTCCCCTGAGAGCACCTCCCACTACTCCACTGAAGTGCTCCTGGCAGGGTCACCAGTAACTTCCATTTGCCAAATGCCACCACCAATTCTCAGGCCTCGTGGTGCTTGGCTTAACCAACCAACAGCAGGCTTCCATGTGCTGACCACGCTCTCCTCTTTGGAATGCTTCTCTCCCTGGCTGTCCTCCCGTGTCCCGGTGCTGCTTCTCAGGCTTCCTTCCAGTTCTCCTCCTCCTCTCAGGGTAGGAGCGCCTCGGGGACTCGGTCCTGGGTCCTCTTCAGCCTCCACACTCCCTTCCCTGGAGCTGTCCTTGAGCACACTCACAGCTGTAGCACACAGCTGTCCACACGTTAACAGCTCCCAGTTCTCCTCCAGCCCAGGCGTCTCTCCCAGTCCTTAGATTCATCTGTCCGTCGTCTACTCGGCATTTCCTCCTGGAGCGTTAACAAACAGCTCAAACTTAATGTGTCCAAAACGAGCACCTGCTCTTCCACCTTGGACTCAGCTACTACCCTGCGGCCCTCCTGGGTCCACACCTTGACTACGGCGTAGCCTGCTTCCAGCCTCCCCTGACAGTCTATTCTCAGCACAGCCACCAGGATGATCCTTTAGAAAGGGAGTCAGAGTATGTCACTGCTCTGCTTGAAACCCTCCCAAGGCTCCCTGTCTTATTCCAAGCAAGCGCCAAGATCCTGAAGGTCCTGCAGGCTCTGGCTCCATCTGTGCCCCTCTACGTCTGCCTCCTGCCAGCCCCTCACTCCCCTTCCTGCCTCGGCCTCTGGCCTCCCTGCAGCTCCTTGGAAACTCCAGCTACCTGCCGGCCTTACTCTCCAGCTGGCTGTTCCCGCTGCCGGGAACACTCTTCCTCCAGCTATCTGCATGGCCAACTCCTCACCTCCCAGAAGTCTTTGTTCGCACGTCCCCTTCTCAACGAGGCACAATTCGTCCACTGGATAGAAACTGCAGTGCAGCCGCCTCCCTTCCACACCCCTGTCTCTTTCATTCTGCTCCGTGTCCCCCCACAGTGCAGTAAACCTCTCGCCAGTCTACGTCGTGTACTTACTATGGTTTCACTAAACTTCTCTTTTCCTCCGTTAGAATGTAAGCCACAAAAAGGCAAGGATTTTCATCTGTCTTGTTTGCTGACACATCCCAAATACCTGGCACGTGGTAGAAACTCTGCTACGTCACAGGTGTAGGTGAAGAGAGCCCCTCCAAGTCAGTGTAGGGTTTCCAGCATGCTTCCAAGGGCCGGCCAGTGTTGCGGTCTGAGCCTGCATCATCGTAGGAGCAATGACACCATCTTCAATTTGTGCAGGACTTGCCTATTGCCCAAGCACTGTCACACACATCAACCTGTCTAATCCTGACAGGTCCCTCTCAGGCCTGTGGCAGGATTCCCAATCTAAAGATAATGAAAGTGAGGCTCTAAGAAGCCACGTGATTTGCCAAAAGCCACTGTGCTATTACGGGGTGGGGCCAGGATTGCAACTGGGTCTCCAGACCTTAAGGTCCCTGGGTTTCCTCCTTCGTCTTAAGCTGCCTCCCCAGCGCGCTAACACCCCTCCACCTTCCCGAAACACCTGCCCTTTAAAGAAGGAAATCAGAATCCTTGGAGGCCTGTACATTTAAGCTGAATTACCCTCAATTATCTTTTAAAACACACCCAAAATAATCTCAAGCAGATTGTTTCAAACATTGGGAGTATAAATTCCACCTGCTCGCTGTGCCACCTCTGGTTTCTGCAAAACTTTGTAACTAAGGCTGGCTGCCTCCCCGTCCCAAACTCACTGCCCTGGGTGGGGTCTCTGCAGGCTCCATGGTGTGATGGCTCTGAGCTTGGAGTCTAGAACAGGGTTTTGGGCTGGATGATTCTTTATGGTGGGGGCTGTCTTGTGCACTGTATGATGTTAGGAGCATCTCTGGCCTCTATCCAGTGACTTCTATCAGCTCCCCAACATGACAAAGTATCTCCAGACACTGAGCCTTGTTCCTGGAGGGTGAAATTGCCCCAGCGTTGAGAACCACGGCTCTACAGTCAGACGGTCTTGTGCTCAAAGCTGGGTCAGCCATGAGTGACCATGACCTTGCGCACGTTGCCTGACCTGCCTGAGCCTCGTCTTCCGCACCCCATGCCTGACGCCCAGGCAGCTGTGATGACCAAAGCGAGTAGAGCATGTGCCAGAATTCAGCACAGTGCCTGGCACATAGTAAACACTTAACAAATAGGAGCTGCCATCATCAGCTTCCTGATGTCACTGCCTGCCGGTCCCATGGCCTGGAGTCTCTGTGGCCTTGGCCGCCTCTAATCCGCCTCTTCTCCAGGTCCCGGCTCAGCCTGCTGCTGTCCACCCGAAGCTGGCGGGGGCAGTGGAACCAAGGACCCCTCAGAGCCCTTCAGCTGCAGGCCTGTCACGAATGCCACGGAGGGTACACGGGAGGGGTTGGCTGCCGCTGTCAGAAACCAGCCAGGTGAGTAATCAGAGTGGCTAATTAGGGTGGGCTCTGGGAGCCCTGTGGGGACTCTGGGGTCTACCCAAAACACTGGATGCTTCCTTGAGCAGAGAACAGCTGTAAGTAGTGTTAGCATGCAGGTGGGTCATAATGTGGGAAGCCTGTGGCCCAGCAGCTTGGCGGGGGCTGAGGCATAAGGCTGCCGGAAAGCAGCAGGGCAGCCAGGAGCCACTACAGGTCGCAAATCTGCTGGACTCAAACCTAAGCAGAATCTGCAAGGCCACAGTTGGACCTAGAAAAGCAAAGCTGAGGTTTGGGAATTGCTGACAGAGGCAACCAAAGGGAAAGCAGGGCCTCCTTCCGTCCTCCGCACGTGTTTGCGGCCGGCCCGTGGGAAGTGCGGCCCATTCACACGCATGACATGGCCTCTGCCCTCAGTACCTCATGGGCATTGAGGAAGACAAGATGGACAGAGGGCCCCGTGCCAGGCCTGAGCGGAGGGAGCAGGCGCAGGGCCCTGACAGGGGCGGGCAGGGCTGCCCCTGCAGGCGTCTCAGAGCAGCAACACCTGAGCAAGCAGCAAGGGAACGCCATGGCTGGGCGCCGTGGCCAAGGCTGGCACAGGGTGCTGTGGGTCTGGGGGGCTTTTGCCCCCTGGGCACCTCTGTGAGGGTCTGGGGAGAGGCACCCCGAGACCTGTACTTCCTCCTGGCAGAAGTCTTACAAAGAGTGGAGAGGCAGGCCAGGTTCCCGCAGCGCCCAGCAGGCTGAGACGACTAGCGGTGGCTGCTCTGAGCCCTCACGCATGTCAGCTCGGTTAGTGCTCACAACCTCCCCACCGGGTAAGCACAATCCCTAACCCACCTTACGAGAGTGGAAGGACAAAGTGACTGGCCCAAGGCCGCACAGCTAATAGGGGATGGGGCTGGGGTTTGCGCCAGGTGGCCAGCCTGTGTTCCAGCCCGTATGCTGCAGGCAGGCTTGATGGGAGGAAGTGAGAATGTCCCAGATGCTCCTGCTAAAATTAATTTTTTTTAATTAAAAAAAAATCTAAGGGAGGTTCCGAGGGGTTTAAATCAGGGCTGAGGCTGTAACCACAACTTCACACCTGAGAGGCAGCTGGGGAGCCACAGGGGCAGGTGGGGTGGGATGTCCACGTGTCCACACAGGCCCTACTGCTGCCACCAAAGGGGCCTCACCAGCTCCCAAACACACCACGCACAGCCCCGAAGCCCTGTCTTTGCTCCTGGGGTTCTCCCTGCAGGGATGCCCCTCTTACACACCCCTCCGCCAGTAAGGCCTGTCTCCTTCAAGCCAACCAATTCCTCAGCCCAGCTCCGCAGTCGTGTGTTTCCCGTTGTTGTTCTGTTGTTGGTGTTAACATCCACCTCTCCCTGGGCCCTCACGTTCACTCCATAGGCAAGCTTTGTAGATCCCATCTCTAAATGACCCCTCAAGGCCATCCAACTCTGCACTTCCCTGCCACGACCCAGGTCTGGGCTACACCGTCTTCTTCTGGAATGACCGCCCCACCTCTTTACTCCGTCTCTCCCCATACCATGACCAGAGTGATCTTTTCAAAAATGTAACTAGGACCATGGTACATACTTGCTTAAGATCTGACAGTGGTTTCCACTGTGTTGATAGAATCCAACTGTCTGCCAGGGCCCACAGGGCTGAACCCACTGAATGGACGCCTTCAGCTCCACCAGTCCCTATCTGGTGCTCAGACGCACTGATTCCCTGCTCACCTCAGGGCCTTTGCACGTGCCATTCTCTTGACCTGGAATGATCAGCTAGTTGGGTCTGAAGGTCAGGTTCCTAAAGCCAGGATTTGGCCCCTGAATAGAGAGGAGCTAATGCCAGCTCCTGCCTTGGAGAGGTACCCAGCCAGGATAGCAGTGGCTTTTGGTACAAGGTAGGGAAGAGTAGAGCACCAGTGCACCCGGCTCCAGGACACCGGGTGAGTGCAGGTGAAGCAGGTCTTGCCGGGGTGAGGAACTGGGGAGTTCCTGCGGAGAACAGGGGTGCGGATCCCCTAAAGAGCCCACTCCTCAGCGGCCTCCACTCCCTGATGTGGTGGTGATGAGGGTGAATGGGGGAATCCAGGGGGCTCCGGGGGCTGCACCCAAGCCTCTGCTGGGAGTCACGTGGGCAACCAGGACCAAGCAGCAGCAGTGGCACAACAGGGGCGCTGACTGCCGGCCGGGCAGGGACAGGGCACACTGAATGCCCGGCGTAGCCGTGGGAACAGCAGGGCTGGGGGCCTCCCTCCGCTCCACACATTCCCACGTGAGGAAGGCTGGAGCCGGGGGAGGAGCCACAAGCATTCCAACCACCCAAGGGGGCGGCAGGGAGTCCACTTGTCCCTGGGGCCTTGGTCCTTCCTTTGGCGGGTGTGGTCCAGGGTTTTGAGCTTCCCCGAGGCTCTGGCCACCTAGAGCTCATCTTCTCCCTCCTCCACAAGACGCCTCTCCAAATTCTGAATGCAGCTGCCAGAGGCCCCCTGCTAAGGGCTGAGTTGTGGCCCCCAAAATTCATATGTTGGAGTCCTAAGCCCTAATACCTCAGAATGGGACCTTATTTTAAGATAGGGTCTTTCAAGAGGCGATCAAGTTAAAATGAGGTCACTAGGGTGTGCCCTCGCCAATGACCAGTGTCCTTATAAAAAAGGGAAGTTTGGACACAGAGATAGACTCGCACAGGGGAAGATGATCTGAAGAGACACAGGGAGCAGACGGCCAACTTCCAGCCAAGGACAGAGGCCCGGGCAGGTCCCTCCCTCACAGCCTTCAGAAGGAACCGGCCCTGTCCACACCTTGATTTCAGACCTGCAGCCTCCCACACCGTGGCAATGAATCTCTGTTGTTTAAGCTGCCTGGTCTGTGGCGTTTTGTTACAGGGGCCCCAAGGACCTAACACCCACCTCCAGCTCTGCTCGTCACTGTTCCCAGGGTGGTCCTCCGGCGACCTGCTCACCGTTCACCACGCTGCCCCCACAACATCCTCTGGCTTGCCTGGAGCCATCGAAAGCAAGGCCCAGAACAAGGTGCTCTCTTAGCACAACGTGAGCAGAACCTGGGGCCAGGAGGCCTGAGCGTGAGGACAAATGTGCCTCTCTGAACGTCAACCTCTCTGAACCTCAGTCTCGTCATCTTTAAAACAGGTATGTCATCATCTTACCTCTCCCGCTGGGTTATTGTGAACAGTAAAATAGTATGATTTGCCATATGTGAAAATTCTCTTTAAGTCATACAGCACTGAGTACAGTCATGACTTTATCACGCTCGGCAACCACCCATTCCACCGTGGGCTTGTACTGAACCAACTGCCAGTGAAACCTCAGTTCCTTCTCTACTCTGTGCCAAAACATGTCTCCCTGTCTCTGCTTGTAAAGTTGCCTCTTTGGTCTCAAGAATGGACACGTGTTTATTCCCTGTAGTATCTTGGAAGAATTAGCCCATTATTCTGGCTGTTGAGAGCTTTTGAATCTCAATTCTGTTATCCAACATAGTTACCACCTTTTCCAGGTGCGCGTTGTTCGTACGCCCAGTCAGTGCGACCGTCGATCCACCCACCTCTGTGCTGCACCCTTTGGGCTTCGTCTTCAATTCTTAGCAAATCTACCCGAGTATAGTAACACCCAGCCAGTGCGGTGCCCATGTCTCACGTCAGCAGCTCAGCATCTGCCACAGGGGGCGTGTTCACACCACGAACTCAGAGCTCTGCTCCCCTCCCTGCCCTGCAGGAGCCGGTTGTTAAGCATTTACCAGCATGCCACTGCTCCAGCCCGTGTTTACATGTCATACCCTGAAGATACTGGGAGACCTTGTCAGACACCTGCAAAGTAACACATATATCTTCACGGAGCTTAGCCTCCAAAACAGTTCCATGTGTGTTATCTAATTTGCTTCTCTTAACACCCCAGGAAGGTGAAGGGATGGATATTTTTATATCGAATTTAAGGAAAGGAACACAAGGCTTAGAGAGTTCTTTTAGGGCCACCATCCCACTGCTGCCCTGCTGCTTATCAAAAGTACCCCAAAGTCCCTCCGCAGTCACCTCTCTGGGCTTCGAACACAGGCAAGTTGAGAGGTAGATTCTACGGCAGCCTGGCCTTCCCACTAGCAGTGCGTTGCCGTGGATTAATGCCTCTCAAAGTGTGATCTTGGGTCTATTCTTGGGGGGAGGGTCCTCAAGCTTTTGACAAGACTCTGCAGTTTGTTTATAATTTTGTTGTTAAAAATAAACCAATAAAAGTGACAGCAACTCCTAAAACAGTGCTTCTCAAACTGGGGCCATTGACACCTGGGGGCCCCTGAGTTTTCAGTGAGAAGCACTGGTTTGTTTTCTGGGCTGGGGGACAGAGAGAAGACAGGTGCCAGGTGATGGGGTAAGGAAAGCTCAAGGTGGGTGTCACAGATTGGGCAGGGCAGACAGGGTTCACTCAGCCCTCGCTGTGTCTCAAACACTTTAATTAGGCACCAACCTTAACAGTTGGGAGATTTCACATAAAAAGAGAGATTTCCAGACTCTCTTAAAAAATTAGAAATCTGGCAAGACCAGACCACCAATACTCTTGGAAACAATCAGATGGAGCTGAGGAGGGGCAAGAGCTCTGCAATCCACCACATCCCCTCCACATTCCCTGCTTTTAGGAGTTGCAAACTCAGCTGTCTGTCTAGGTGCATGGGCAGCCTGCGCTTCATGTAAGATGCTAAGTAGCCTCTGACCTTGAGCCTCAGTGCTGGGGGCATCAGAGGCAGGGCAGGGCTGGGGCCCTGTGAAGGGCCCGCAGTCTAGGCACAGCGTACCTCCGAAGGCCAGATGCAGTGCAGATACCCCAGCTGGGACTCTTGCCCTAACCACTGGGAACGTTACTTAACTCTGCGCTTCGGTTTTCTCGTCTGAAACATGGTGGTGATTCTAACACGTTTACCTTGCGGTGTTGTGGTGAGGACAAATTAGTGAAAGCATATGAAATTCTTAAAACTCACAATAAGCTTCACACTAGCTGCTGTTACTCCACCCCAGCCGGCATCGCTCTCTCACTTCCTGCGGGTGACTGTGTTCGTGCAGCTGCTCTCGAATCAGAGGTGCTGCTAAGGAAGAGGGGGCTGGGGTTGCACTGGGGAACACTTGACAGGGGCCACGGCCCACCCAATGGGTGCACTTTCAAAGGTGTCTCGAAGATGGGGGGGGTGGCGGTAAAGAGGGAGTTAGAGGGGAAACTGAGGCAAGAAAAGGCAAAAGCACCGGATGCTTCCTGCAGGGTGGGGCGTGGGGTAGTGGAGTGGGAGTTTGCGGACCTGAAGGTGGAACTCGGCTTCTCTTCCTGGTACGAAGGGCAGGAATGCAAGGCTGAGGGAGTGCCCATGGCACCTCCTGCACCTCCCGCAAGCCCACCCACCCAGGCCTGCTGTTGATGCAGCTGCCCAGCCTGGTCCAGTCTGTTGCAGCCCACCCAGAGCACTTTCAGGGGGCCACAGGGCTCTCCCCGGACCTGCTGGTTCATACTTTCTTCCTCCAATAAAAAACTTTATTAAAGGCAAAGAAGGCAGGCCTCTCACGGCACAGACTGCACCAGCCAGGATGGTGCTGCCGTCTGGAAGGATGAGCTAAAACTTAGATGCTCGGCAATGGAATTCACAGGCGTGGGACAGGGAGAGTGAACTTCGCGCCTGGAGGCCCAGGGCATACAGGCTGGGCCCTGGAACCAAGGGAGGCATCGGTGGCATGAGACGGTGCTCTGGGGTCCACCGATGACACCTGTGGCAGGGGCAGCGCTGAGCATCACATTCTAAGCCATGAGCGAGTGGGGCACCCTTGGTATTCAGCATTTGCTGCATGTGGGCTGCGGGCTGGGTGCTGCTTGGAGGGCTCAGCACTCACCATTGCTCTGGGTCTCTACAGACAGGCCGGTGCCCCATGTCACAGGGGACACTCACTGCTCAGAGGACTGAGTACCTCTTTCCCCATTGGCCCAGCTGGAAAGGGACAGAGCTTACCTTCTAATAGAGGCCCCTGGCCTCCAGGCCGCGGCTGTGCCCAGGGTGTATGGGTAAGGAGTATTTGCAGGAGCCAGGGCTAGGTGTTCCCAGGGAGAGACCCAGCCTGAGGGAGAGCCGCCTCCCAATGTCGAAGGTGATTAAATGGCTTGCAGGCAGAAAGGGGTTTGTTCTCTGAAACTCTGAAAGGCTAAACCAAGGACAGAGGAGAGAGAGTCTCTGTCACCATAGAACAGCTGAAGAGGGAACCAGCTTCCTTGAACGCAGAGCGCCACTCCGGGCTGCAGCGACAGGAGGAAACCTTCGGAGATGGCGGTGCAGCCGCTTGGGTGTCAGCAGGGCAAGCTGGAAGGCAAGAGAGGCCCAGCCGGGGTGGTGGAGAGGCTGAGGCCAGCAGCCCAAAGGGGGACCCGGGGCTCAGGTTGGAATCGGCTGTGACAGCCCCCTCCTCCTCTGCCTGCCTCGTGCATCCGCTTGCTCATTCAAGAAATACTTTTCTGTACTGTGCGAACAGGACCGATGCACTCCTGGCCTTTAAGGAGCACTACAATTAAATATTTAAATTTTTGGTGTGTGCTACAAGACATAAGAAAGTGGGACTTCACACCCAATGGGGAGTAGGAGAAAGTCTCCCTGGAAGGAGCGGCCCTCAGCTGAGACTTGGAGGAGTGGGACAGGGTGGGGCTGGGGGGTTGCGGGTAAAGAAAGGAAGAGCAGGAGGCGCTGGGCCGCGGGAGCCCGAAGCCCTGAGGAAGGTGGAAGACATTGGGTTTGTGGCCGCGCTGGTGGCTCGGGGGCCGGTGGGGGGCAAGGCCGAGCGTAGGGCACCCACTCAGGGGCAGAAGACAACAGCGCTGTGGACTAGGGTGGTGACGTGGGGAATAGGAAGTGGATGCAATTGAGATGTATTTAGGAAATAAAATCAAATAAAAGGTCGTGGCATTGTTCCGGCGGAGATAAGGAAGGGGGCGGTGTCAAAGGTCACTCCGGATCCGGATTTGAGCATCGATGCCTACGTCCAGCCATGTGGCGGCCCCAGCTCAGTGCTGCGGGAACCCTACCCCCTTGCCTTCATGCGTTCACGGGAAACTTCTCTATTCCCCAGGAGAGAAGACTCGAATAATAATCCTCCTTCCCCACTCCCACCCTTTCTCCTCAAGGGAGGAGGCTCTGACACCTGGAGGACACATCCCTGTCGGGGCAGGGCGGAGGTGTTGCCGTCAGCCTCTCTCCCTGTGGCCAGCCCTTCCCTCTTGGGGAAGTCTGCCGCAGGCTGGAGACACCTGTGTTCCTGCTGCGTAAACCCAGCTTAGGGCGCAGGACCCGCCTTCTGCTAATACATTTGAGCGCTGCCGGGTTCAAGCCTTTTTCTTCAGTCTCACTTTCCCTGCAGATGAGTTAATACATCCCTGACACGTGTGCCTATTTCTCAGAGGGTTCAGGACCTTTGGGATAAAGAGTGGGACTGGCCCTCCTTATACCCAAAGACTGCTGCTGAAGTTCTTTATTTTCTATGAGGATTTTGCCCCCACCTGGAGAACGTGGCTTGGTACTTAATTCCTGATTTTAAATAAACCTTCCTGCTGCCCAATATATATTGGAAACCATGTTGTAAATATTAACAAAGAGCAGATTTCCTGAAGGTAGTAATGCGTTCCTCTAGTTGCTCTGAATTTTGTCTTTGGGTTACGCAAAATCAGCAATATTTGTATGGCTGGACAGTATTGTGTTGGACCTTGCCTTGGCCCTGGGAGACTGTTATGACATCGTTGAGCTCATTGCTCGACTTGTCACATAGTATTCCCTCTACATCCTCATACAGGAGAGACTTATCAGGGTCTCGGGGCTAGAAATCGTAGAGATTTGAGCGAGTGGTTTGATTTCTATCTTATGGACAGCGTGAGTCACGTGACTACTCTTCTCCCCTGCTGGTGGCAGGGGTCTCAGGACCTCGTGGTTTGCATTTTGTGCAGACCTCGTCCTTAGCTGCCGCATAGTCTCACTGCTCGTTTCGCCTCCATCCCCGTTTCCTCACTGTACCCATCTTTGCAAACCGCCTCAAACCCTCTTTGGAATGAGGTGGAGTGTCAGTCCATCCTCCTGGTCATCCTCTCTCTCCTCCTCTCCCCTTCCCTCCCAGCGCACTGCTCCTCCCTCCAGGCCCCAGAATGTTCTTCCGTCTGCAGAAAAGGTTCACATGGGAGGTGATGCAAGTTTGTGAACTCCAGTAAAGGCACGCGTGGGGTATGTGCACATAAGGCGCAGTCTCAAAATCCCTGGAAGTTTAGCTCACAAAGAAATCGGTTTCACAGCGTGGGAAGTAAGTAAACAGAACACGTTTTCCCAAAAGATGGGCCTGGCTGAAGTGATCAACAACTCCGCTGTATGGCCTCTGTGGGTTCTAAGGGTCTGCGCATCCCTCACCAGCAAGGAACACCAGGGACACAGCCACAGTCCTCACGGTCCCTCAGCCGAGTGCCCATCAGAAGCAGGCTGGCCTCAGCTTGGCCCCTCGGTCGCAGCAATTCCAGAGGGCTCAGGATCCAGCC
>RJWJ010009841.1:0-48808 GCA_004363605.1 Indri indri | reverse complement strand
TCTTTCTCTACCACTCTCCATAGTTTATTAATTACCAAGTTCTATATATTGGCAATTTTTAATTACTTTAATTTGATTTATTTGTTTGTCTCTAGGAAGTCGTTGTCAAAGGAAATCTTATACAAAGCTCCAGTATATAAGAAAAGCAGTTCTGAAAATCAGAGGCTGAACCGAGAGCCTTGAACCTACCACCACAGCCCCTGAAAGAACCCCCGAGGCCGAGCACTATTAGAAGGCTCACAGTTGTAGATCTGGCCTCTAAATTGACAAAAAGCATCATGGGATAGTGAAAAGAACATTGGTGTGAACATCCGGGAACCTGAACTGAGCCTTGATTTTTCTTATCCATGAGATAGGATCTCTTTCCTACTTACATCCTGAGGTTACTAAGGATCAAGCACCCTGTGAACTTGTTGAAGGCCGTGCATATTTAGTGAACTATCACCTCTTCTTCTGATCTCCTGGACTGCATTCTCCTTTCCATCCTGTCTGTCATCTGATCTAATCACTGTTTCCATACAGATTTTCCTCAAGTACATCCCTTTTCACATCATTCCTTGGCTCCCACAATCACCAGTGGCTACTAAATTAAGAACAAGTCTCTGCTTAGTATTTAAGCCCTTTCCCAAAGTGAACTTGAATCTTCCTTTCCAGTACTGTCATCATTCTTCCATATAAACCTGATGGTCTAGAAAAATCATTCCCTCCCTCCCTCCTCAATGCATCACCTTCTTTGCCACCTTTCAACTTCTGTACAGAGGGTCCCCTTTGTTACCACTCTTAAAATGCAATCTATGATTCGAGGCCCATCTTCAGTGATTCATGCCCAAAGAATCCCTTTTTATTCCACTCCCCACTTCTCTATCCTCCAAACTCCCAACAAGAAACAGGATAAATCCTCCAGGACTCCTAAAGAGCAGAGACATTCAGTATTAAGGTCAGTGTAGAAAGGGAATAAGCATTTATAAAATTTTCTCATAAGAGCTTAAGAATTTTTCTTAGAGGAAACTGAAATACATCTGGGAAAGCCATCTCTCTCGCTTTCTCTATTTTAAGATAGGTAGGCCTTTATTTGGGGTATGCTTTCTCCCTTTATGATCTTTTCCTTCTTTCTGCTGAAAGACCGAAATGCATATCAGAGGAAACTGGGTTGGCAAATGAGGCCTGACACACTGGAGTCAGGACGGATCCTGTTTTCTGAAAACTTACATTTCCTAAACTGAAGAATATTTGTTTCTATCCAAAAAAAGACTTCACTTATTTAAAAACATTGCACATTCATCAATATATAGTTTAGACTTTAAAAAGAGAAATGCAGGCTGAATTGGAGAATATGTTTAACAGGAAAAAAATTGTTACTTTCAGGTATAAAAGAAAAAGGGGCCATCTGCCATGTCGAGGTGGTTCTCTGTGTTTGATGCAGTGACTAAAAGAATCTGTAGAAAACTCACAATAAGATAGAATAAGTCGAGTAGGCTTTTAAAGCTCTGATTCATGTAACTATTTCATAGAAACCTTAAGTAACTTGTTTTAATAAATGGATAATGCTGCTTTTAAATGATCAAAGCTTTTTGTGCATAATTATCTGCTTGTATTAGAAGTAGTTTTTATTTAAAATATCTTAAACCTTTTTCGTTGACATCCTTTCTACACTGTATGTTTGTCTTTTTGATGAAGACAAAATCAACTGAGTTAAAGATAATTTTAGTCTATTATCATTTGAGTGATTTTTCTTATTGAGTGGAAAGTTTTGAATCAATAATGTTTTACTCTAGTACACCTGGAAACATGATGCTCACCTGAAATTTTATGGTTTGCCCTGTCAATTACACAGAGAAAAATTCTCATAATTTTACAGAGCAGCTAGTCACTTAGGTAATCTTGGCGACCCAATGGTGAAGTGGAATATCCAAGCCATTATTGTGGAGATGTGTGAAGGGCCAGAACTCTCCGTTACCTCACAGGAAACTGGTTATAGGTGCTCCCAGAGGAAGAGGCAAATTAAAAAAGAATAAGAAGACTTCTTCTTCTGGCCAAGATAGAATAACAGGGATCAGATTTACTCTTCTGCCTGAAACAGTAAAAAAAAAAAAAAAAAAGACAAAATATGCGAAACAATGGTTTTCAAGACACTGGACAACAGGCAATTAAAGACAATTTAAAGCAAATTAAATAAGCCCGCTTTATTTTTATTTGCCTTGGATTACTGCACCAAGAGAGATTCTAGGTTGCATTTCAGGACAGGGAACTCAAACAGAGCCTAGCAGAATCCCTAAATTGAAGCAAGAGAGCTAAGAGACCAATGAGAGCAAGAGAGCTGGATTATGCAGGGTAGAGTGTGGGAGAGGAGAGAGCTGCACAGAGAAGGAGCTCCAGGGGTCTGCAGAGGGCCCTCCTTGAATATTCAGCTGAATACTGATCAGAACATGTGTGTGAGGAAGCTACTCAAGGCCATCAAAAGATTCACCTGAAATTATTGATGATAACAATGCCTCACACTCACACAGAGTTGACAATACTATCTGCTCTCATCAGCCAAACTGGAGAACCTCATGATTCACAGGGCACTGGGTGGAGTACACATAAAGATCTTGCCTCAATAGAGGAGAATAATTAACCTCAGAATTGTATAGTACCGCTATAGTCCTTCCCAACAAATCTTAAAAGTTTAAGGCTGGAAATGATGAACTTGTTTCCAAGTGACTTAGTTATGTTGCAGAACAAAACTCCAGAATATTTATAGAAATGCAAAAATATTCAGTGCCCCCCAAAATGAAATTAACATGCCACCCCATCAAAAATTGCTAGGCACACAAAAAAGAAGGAAAACATAACCACTAATGAGAAGGAAAAAAATTAATTAATTGAAACAGAACCCAAACTGACTCAAACATTAGAATTGGCTGACAAAGACAGTAAAACAATTATTATAACTATATTTCATATGTTTACTGAGTTATGTAGATAAAAAAGTTAGTGACATGGATATTTAGACATGAACACTGTGATGTCTAAGATAAAAAATACACTGAATTAGACCCTGTAGAAAAAAGATGAATGAACCTGAAGACACAGTGATAGAAACTATCTAAATGAAACACACAGGAAGAGAGAATTTTTAAAAGTGAACAGAGCATCAGTGAACTTTTTTTTTTTGGAATTTTAAGCGGGCTAACATAAATATAAATGAAGTTCCTAAAGGGGAAGGGCAAAAATATTTAAACAAATAATGGCTGAAAATTTTCCAAATTTGATAAAAATTATTTTCCTAAACATCCAAGAAGATCAATGAACCTCAAACACAAGAAATATAGAGAAAAACCACACCTACACACATCATAATCAGATTGCTCAAAAACAGTGACAATGAGAAAAATCTTAAATGCAGCTAAAAGGGGAGGAAACACATCACATCCTGAGGAACAGAGAATGACAGTAGACTTCTGATCTAAACAATACAAGTGAAAAGATAATGGAGCAAAATCTTTAAAGAATCTTTAAAGAACAAAATTGTCAACCCAGACTTCGATATGCAGTAAAATAAAGTTTCAAAATTAAAGGCAAACCAAATACATTTTAAACATTTAAAAGCTGAAAGAATTCAGCACCATAAGACTTATACTAAATGACAGTCCTTCAGACAGAAGAAAAATGATATCAGATAAAAATATGGATTTAAACAAAGAAATGGGGAGCACTGGAAATGCCATCTGCATAAGTATATATATATAAATGTTTTAATTAATATTTAAATTACTTTAAAGGATAACTGACTAAAGAAAAATAATTTAGTATGGAGGTTATAACATATCTAAAAATAAAATGTATGACAATAGTGGCACGAAGTTTGGGAAGGGAGAACTGAAAGGATACTGTGGAAAGGTTCTGGTACTATATGTGAAGTGGTATAAAATCATTTGAGTATTTGAACTTGTATAATATCATCTGGTAAGTTAAAGATGGATACTAGGTTTATAAAGCCTAAAGCAACCACAAACGTAACAAAGAATTATAGCTAATGAACCAACAAGGATATAACAATAAAATAATAAGAAATCCTCAGTTAATCCAAAGAAGTCCAAAAAAGAATAAAAAGAAAACAAAAAAACAAGTGGGATAGATTGAAAACTAATCACAAGATGATAGATTTAAACCCAATCAAACAAATAATCATATTAAATGTAAATAAGTACTTCAGTTAAAATGCAGAGGTTATAAAACTGGATAAAAAAACCCAAGACCCAACAATCTGTTACCTATAAGGAAAGCATTTTAAATTTAAAGACACAGATAATAATAAAAAGATGAAAAATGATATACCATACTAAGACTTAGCAAAAGAAAGCTGGAATCTACTTATCTAATTACCAAAAGACAAAATAGATTTCAGAGCAAATAATTTTACTAGGGATAATGATAGTTATTTTATTATAATAAAAGTGTTGAGAAGACATAGCAATCCATATATTATGTGTGATGGTTAATTTTACGTGCCCACTTGACTTGGCCACAGGATGCCCAGATATCTGGTTAAACATGATTTCTGGGTGTGAGAGTGTTCTCTGGAATAGATTAGGATTTGGATTGGTGAACTGAGTAAAGCAGATGGTCCTCCCCAATGGAGATGAGCATCATTCAATCTGTTGAGGACCTGGATGGAATAAAAAGGTAGAGGGAGTTTGAATTCACTCTCTGCCTGACTACTTGAGCTGAGACAACAATCTTCTCTTGCCTTCTATACTCCCGATTCTCAGGCCTTAAGACTGGGACATGAATCTACACTATCAGCTCTCCAGCAGTCAGGCTTTAAAACTACACCCCTAGCTTTCCTAGGTCTCCAGCTTGCCAGCTTACAGACAGCGATCACGGGACTTCTCATCCTTTATAACTGTGTGAGCCAATTCCTTATTTTATGCACACACACACACACACACACACACACAGACACACACATCCTATCTCTCCCCCCCCCGCCGCCCCGCCGTCTCCTATTGGCTCTGCTTCTGGAGAACTCTGGCTAATACATTATGTGACAGTATTGGAAGTCCCCTGTTTGCTAGTACTGTATCTAAGCCGTCAATGCTTATAGAGTACTCATGTATGTGGGGTCAGGTTCTCCAATCTTCAATCTGTCTATCCATCTAGGTGCCCATCACTTTATATGGTCCCTGGTTCTCTGTCCATGCTCATTGCTTGTGAAGGGAGGGAGGCTCTTTCCCACTCGCCTGTACCCTTTAAACAAGGATTTCTTGGCACTGCTTCTGTGCCATACTCAGGGGCATGGAAATCATGCCTCTCCTAAGCAAGAAGTGGGGAAAAAAATGGCATTGTCTATGGCTCTGTTAGCCAAAACCCACCATGTAACCATTTCCTGCTTATGATTTGCTGCTTTTTAGAGGTCTACCATGGGAACAGATTGCAAGTTGTCAAGTTCCCAGAGATCACACACCTCAGTCCTCTGCAGGGTCCTTTATGGAAAGCAACCCAAATGATGCTCCCCAATGTCTTATCCTTATCATAGTCCTGTCTTGTTTCTATCTTCCACTTTTTCCCACTGGGGGATTTTTTTTTTAGGAAAATGAAAGAGAGAGAGAGAGAGAGAAATTGCATGTGTGCATGTGTTGAGAGGTAGTATAGCTGTTCTCAAATATTTTCCCTAAGCCTCTTCACTCTTGGTTGCTTTTGAAACATGAAGCCAAAGTACATTGTTTCTTTTCTTTCTTTCCTTTTTTTTGCTTTCTGAGCTGTCACATCCTACCTTGAAATAATGAGAAGAAAAAAAGTCTGGTTTCTTAACTACAGAGAAAATGAGGGAGGGAAAATGTGAAAGACCATGAGAAAAATGACATAATAAAGTAAAAAATATGATACAAATACATAGACTGTCCCTATTTCTTTATTTAAGGGTCATCATAAAAATCAGTATCTTATAATCATGGTTTCACCAAATATGTTTGTAGTGGTTAGTATATTTAAAAAATCCTAGCCATTACAAACATACATCTCAAGATCAAGATCATGATTTAGTGGAAAATCGGGACTATATGGCACCAAGAAGTAATTGAGCAGGTGGATGCTGTCCTGGAAACCACCTCACACTCTTACTTCCCCCTTCTCCACCGCAGCATTCTGAAATATCCATCAACACAAGACCTTCGACAGTTGGTAGGATATTGTAAAACAAGGTATTTTAAAATAAGTATAGTTATAATTTAAAAAGGTTTCATATGCTTTTTTGCATTATTCAAAAATGTGTAAATTAATTCTATATAAAATAAGCGATGGAAATATGCATAAAAGGTTAAATAACAGCACCAGGCAGAATATGATGAAATGCCAAGTGAATGGTATAGACCATGTTTTTCAAATGGGAGTCTAAGGAATCCGGAGCATCCACAATTTCTTTGAGAAGTTTAGAATTTTGTTTGGCCATTCCAGTACCTGAATTTAAATTTATGTTTACAAATGCACCCTCCAAGTGAAGGTCAACTGACGGCACAACTCACTGTCTAAAGGCAGATTTCACCAAAGTCCAAATAGAGAAAACTAATGGAAGAATTCAGTCATGAAATGTACATGATAATATTGTCATGAGGACTGAAAACCCCTGAACCGTAGCAGGATTACATCTTCACTACAGCCAGAATCACCTGAGGAGGCCCCATTTCAGACTCCAGTAATCATTAGATTAGGTACCCATTTAATGCAGGTTTCCATGACCTTGTTTCCAAGTGAAAAAGTCAGTATTACAGAGAGATCAAATGACACTGTATTAAAGTTGAGTTTTGGTTCAGTAATGGGCTTGATTATGTTAATTATCAAATAAGGCTTTGATGTTACTAATGCCAGTTTAGTTGAACGTAGTTAAATAGGCATTCTCTGTATTAATATTATTAAAGGCAGGTTAAGATTAAAAGTAAGGCTACATTTTTTCATGATTAAACCCAATATCAGAGGTTTAGTTTCCACAGAACGACATAATCCATCACATTTAGAATTCATACTGTGAAATTAAATTTTATTGGTTATGTGGTTTTGGTAATATAGGTGTGTTAATGTTAAAAACACAAGGGTAGATGTACTAATGCATATAGAGTACTTGGTACATTCCCTGGCACATGGAAAGCATTTAATAACTGTTAGCTATTATTATTTTGTAGAAAATGTATAGCAAGTTTTATTTTGGGGCGTGCATATGGAACATTATTAGTACATCCTATTCAGGATAGCACTGAGGTTCCCAATCTTTTTCTCTAAAAGCTTTCTAAGCATTACTCAAATGTAGTAAATACTAAGATGGAAAGTAATTGCTAAGAGATTCATCTGTGACTGGGGTAGAGGAGGAGGGTTCCTGGAAGAGAAAGGGCTTCTGAGAGGTGTTATCTCTTTCTATGAGACACCGAAAAAATTGCCTCATTATTATGACAAAAACTTAAAATTGAGGCACAGAAAAATAAAGCACCGTATTCAAGCTCATTCATCAGGGCAGTAGAAAGATCACTTCCATTTTTAGCTCCCAGTCTCTAAGACTATGAGTCCTTTCTTTCTCTCTTGTTACTGAAGCCCAAGAATATATAGTACTTACTATTCTTTTGTCTTTGCACAATGTTTTTGGAAGTAAATAACAGTTGACTATATTTGGCAAACTACTTCTTACTGTATTTTTGATATAATACATATATATACATTTTTGGTTTGCTTTGGAAATTGACAAATACAATGACATTGAATGGAGGCTAGAAGCAATATTAATTATCAGGGTAACCTAGATATTTACATGAATGCCAGTTTTGATGAAGTATCAAACTTTTATTTGACATACGCGTTATCTCCATTGTGAACATGAAGACCACGTTGCTGTGGAAATGTTGACAGAATAGCTTTCAGTATGCTTGCCCCCAAATTGCATTTTTAAAAAATCAGTAAGTGTATCGTATGTGTTTAAGAGCTATAAAGACCTAACATTTTAAAGGAAATCTATATATATGCTTGAAAATAAATTACACATAAAATACATGCTGTGGAGTACAATCACAGTGGCTGGAGGTCTCCATTTAAAATAATAACATAGCAAAGATTGACCGTAAAAGTTGGAAAGATTTGCCTTCCAACCACAAAGAAGTAATATGTAACAAAACAAACAAAACAAGCATACAACTAGTAATCACTCAATCTTTCCTTTCCTGGCTATTCAACAGGATATCTGAGAGGGCCTTCCATGTGCAAAGTGAATTAATTATAACTAAAAACTTTAAGATATTTATATATATGTGGGTAAATCACACAAATACATGTTTACATATGTGTGTATACACATACATGGCAAGTATGGTCTTCTTTTAGGGGCTAAAAAAATCTACTGGAGAAATGAAACTGATATTTAGAGCAAAAGTAAAGAATTTGTAAAAAGGTATAACTGCAAACTGTAGCTCCATTGTGTCTCAGCCCTCAGCGTTCTGGGTCACACTTCCCCTTTATATCTCAACACCACTCAGAATTTCTTAGAGAGGTGGAAGAAGAGAAATTCCTTTCAGGCACTCCATATTCCTAAATTCCTTGTGCCTGGTCTTTGTGCCTTCCTATGACTGCTATCCTCTTTACCCCGCCGCCCCCTCCCCTGCCAACACCGTGAGTCATTCCCAGGGTATCAAATGATCTCTGTCTTCAGGCTTCTCTCCTTCTCTCACTCTCTGTTCCTCCCACTCGCCCCTGCTTTCTCTGTGCTGGTGCCGTTCTCCAGCTGAGTAGGAGCTCATTTCCCTGGCTGTCTGGTTTCCATCCCAGGAAAGGCCACCAGTCCGATCCTGACCTGCTGCATTGCTTTGGCAGGTCATCCTCCCTTCTTTGTCCGTGGGTGGGAGCTCTTTCTCCCACCTCTTATTTTTCAGTCCTTTCTTTCAGAACTCCCTGAAGTCCAACCTCTGGGTTCACAAGGTGGGGAAGGGGAGAGGCAGAACAATCCTGTTATTTCATTATAACGAACGATTGTCTGCATAGTAAAACCTGTCTCAGCTGCTTCCTTTCCAGACAAGCCCCTGTGTCTCAGCTTTGTCTAACTAAAAGTGTTTTCCCAACAGTAGCATCCACCCCTAAGAGGAATTTTGCTACTCCCCTGGAGCACAGAAATAGTATTTTTCTTAGCAGTATTGTAACAGACTATAGGAGTAATACAGTGTACTGCAGAATGTGTTGCTCGTGAAAAAAAAATGTCCGAACATACAGTTGAAGTGAAGGGACAAATGAGTTGGATGGGTAGGGCGGATTCAGATGGTGGGAACCTTGAAGGCCAGGCAGGAATGTTTTATTTGGGTGTGGCAATTTAAGGAGACACTGGCAGATTTTGAATTAACCTTTCCTGGGAAGGATGTTAGGTAGTGATAGATTGGAGATTTAATCTTACTGTGTATAGTTTTGTATCTTTTCTTTTCTAGTTAATATTATATTATGAGCGCTTCACTATATCTTGAATGAATGTTCTTTAAAAACACAATTTTTCTGTGTTGTGCTGGAGACAGCTCGTACTAGCTAGTGAGGGCCACTTGAGCTCATCTCTCACAAAATCCACACCGATGGACTTTATACTGATTAGTAGCTTGAATTGTGCCATAGTGAGAGTTTTTACACCATGAAAATAGGCACATACTACAAATCAGGTTTTATTTAATACTGCGAAGCAGGTTTTTAACATTTGCAAGCACACTGTTAGTTACATTTTAAGCCGTAATATAGATGTATCAAAATGTATTTCACCATTCTACAGCTGAATGCTATTTTTCTTTCCCTCAATTTTTTTCTCTATTTTTTAAGACTTTAAGAATTTCTAAGAACTTATTATGAACAATCAAGTTGATATTGCTATAGTTATAAGGTCCTTCCCATAATAAAGATTCCTCTGCTTGGATGAAATACAGCAACATACTTATTTTGAGGCCTGAGACGTTGTTTATGTACTAGACTGTGAGTTCCTCTAGAACAGGATCACATTTTGATGATGTGTTTTTGTGCCCTCCCATCCCTTCTATCCAACATAGCATCTGAAAGATGGTAAATGCTTATTAAATATGCACTGAATTAATGAATGAGCAAATTAGTGAATGTTATGATTCTGCTTCAGCCTGGATGGAGCTCCTTGAATAGAGTCATACAAACTAAAGTGATACTACTTTGCAGAATTCCAGATGCATCCAGAGGCAGATTACTTCTCACTACCACCTTCCTAAGGGCTGTTTCAATCATCCCTTCATGTTTTACTTAAATAATAATTGTTGGATAAAGTTAGGGGCTCGAGTTCACCTTTTTCCTGAAAAAAAAAAAAAAAACAATTTAACTGGTGAAAAAAAATAGAAAGCAATCATTTAAAGTGTCTGAAAATTGTCCTAAGGGCAGATACATTCATTTAAGAAAATCTACTAAATCTCAATAAAAGCTGTGAGAGTCTGTGGCATTTGAGCTGTGATCCAGTCCATTACCTCCACCCTTAGCTCCGTGTTACAGAAGCTTTGCCCTAGGCATAAACAGCCAAGAAGACAGGGGCTCCTTCTCCCTCCAGTCTCCAAGTCTGGGCTATGGTTTCATTCAGGAAAGGACAGGCTGTTGGCATTTCTCATCCCCTGCCCTCCCAGCCTCATGTTGTAATCGCTCTATTCCAAGTAGGCACACACAAGGGAATTAGCTTTCTTGATTTCAAAACTTACGACAATGCTATAGTAATCAAGACAGTATGGTACTGCATAAGAGTAGATATATAGATCAACGCAATAGGAACTGAGAGTTCAGAAATAAGTCGTTCATTTCTGGTGAATTGTTTTTGACACAGTGCCAGGACAATTCAATGGGGAAAGAATAGTTTTTTTCATCAAACGGTGCTGCAACAACTGGATATCCACATGCAAAAAATGAAGTTGGTCCCTAACTCACATTATACACAAAAATTAGTTCCCAATGGATTATCAACCTAAATGTGACAGTTAAAACTATAAAAATCTTAGAAGACAACATAGGCATAAACCTTTGTGACCTTAATTTAGGCATGTCTCCAAAAGTGCCAGGAAGAAATAGACAAAGTAGATATCACCAAAATTTTAAGAATTTGTGCCTCAAATGATACCACCAAGAAAATATTTACAAATCACATATGTGATAAAGGATGTGTACCTGGAATATATAAAGAACTCTTACCACCTAATAATAAAAAGAAAAAATCCAATTTAAAAATAGACAAAGGATTTGAATAAAAATTTCTCCAAGGAAGACATGCATGTCAATAAGCACACGAATATGTGCTCAACATCATTAATCACTGGGGAAATACAAATCAAAACCACAATGAGACACCATCTCATACCCACTGAGATGGGTAAAATTAAAAAAGGGCTCGAATTTCTAGATTTGGCAACACAAATAGAAGTGAGCACCCTGGAATCTGGGGCTGATTTTGAGGACCCCTATTGGGGCAGTTTAATATAGAGTCAGAGATTTGAAGTTAACATAGCAGAAAGCAGCCAGATGAGGAGATTCTAAACACTCTTCTGTTGATTCCCAGCATGTCTGAGCCAAAAGACTCCTGAGTGATCTGAAGAATACTGGATCCTGAAAGTGGTCCCAATACCAAGAGTGGCAAGCTTCCCAGTTCACGCTTGGAACTATGACTAATGGAGCAAGGACGGTACACTTTGGAGTATCTGTAACAAATAATATGAAGACCACTAACAAATCAGGAGATGTTTTGTCAGATAGAAGTAGCAAATACAACACATGATTAAGGATTAAATAGACTTTGCCGTAGATCAGTGAGGAATCAGTGAAAATGAAATCATCTCTGTGGAACAATAACAATAGACAATTCCAGGGAAGAATAATGGACTCTCATCACAGCTGCCTATAGAATTTTTGTTATTAAAATAATCAGGTAATATTTCAAAACATTATTTAATTTAACTTCATCCCTATTAATTTCTACTGCCCAGTGACCCTCCACCATTGAGACCAAGACATGTATCACTTAGGGGGGCGCGGGGGGATTTCAAAGCCAACTGAATAAAACCAAGACAATGTTTAACCTTTTGATTTCAAAGTAAACTTTTAAAAAGTGAATAAGTGGACACAAAGATCAATAAAAAATTCTGCTTTTCAATTTCAAGAGCCACATCACGTAAGAGCAAAAATGTTTTCCTGGATTCAAAAACATTGTCATGTAAAAAGTCAAACTTGTAAGTACTCAGACCATAGAGTTTTTATCATGTTAAATTTTGTCAAAGATTTTTTTCTACATTGACGTGGCCACATTTTTCTCGTTCATTCAGTTGTTGAGGTGAATTATACTGATTGATTTTTTAATGTGAAACAAACTTTACATTCCTGGGATACACTCGATGTAGTCAAGATATATTGTTCATCTTATATTTTGCATCACAGAGACTAGTCTGTAATTTTACCTTATTGTAATATCCTTGTCATGTTTTGGTATCAAAGTTATACTGGCCTCAAAAAAATGAGTTGAAAAATGTTACTTGTTTTTCTATGCTCTGGAAGAGTTTCTGTAAGATTGGTGTTATATCTTTGTCAATGCTTGAAAGAATTCACCAGTGAAGCCATCTGGACCTGGAGTTTTCTTTGTGAGGAGATTTTAAATTACAAATTCATTTCTTTTTGGTTCAGATTTTCTATTTCTTCATTTTAAATTTTGATAAGTTATGATTTTCAAGCAATTTTTTTACTTTATCTAAACTTTCAAAGATTTTGGCATAAAATTGTTCATAAATCATTTTCTGATCTTTTTAATATCTGTAGGATCTCTAAATCTCTTTTTAAAATTCCTGACATAGTTATAAGTGGCTTTTCCCTATTTTCTCTTGACAATTCGTGTCAAAGGATTACTAATTTTATTAATCTTTTCAAAGAATTGACTTTAGGTTCTGCTGATCTCTCCATTAAGTATTTGTTATCTATTTCTCTAATTTCAACTTTTTTCTTTATTATTTCCTTCCTTTTACTTTATTTAGGTTTAATTTTAAATTCCCTTTTTCTAAATTCTTGAGAGAGACACTTACATCATTGATTCTCAGGCTTCCCTTTTTCAAATATATACATTTTAAAGCTATACATTTCCCTCTAAGCATGGCTTTACCTGCATATCACAAGTTTTTTTTTTAATGTGTTCTATTCATGATCTTTCAGTTCCATTTCTAATGTGATTTCTTCTTTGACTCATGCATTATTCAAAATGTTATTGTTTAATTTCTAAAAATTTGGGGAATTTTCTAGTTATCATTCAATTTTTTATTTTTAGCTTAATTCCACTGTGGCCATAGAAAACACACCGTTTGATGTTAATATTATGGAATCTGTTGAAATTTTCTTTCATCGCCCAGCACTTGGTAAATTTTGGTGGTCGTTACGTGTATACTTGAACAGAGATATACTCTGTAGTCATTTGTTTTACTGTTCTGTATATGCCTAATAGATCAAATTTGTTAATCTTGTGGTTTGTATCTTCTATATGCTTACTCATTATCTTGTCTGCTTGTTTTATGTTACTGAGAAAGATATGCTAAATTCTCCTACTATATATATGGATTAGTCTATTTATTTCTATTTTAAGATTCATTCCTATTGCAGGGATGTGAAAATGTAAAAAAAATGTGGCTTAGAATCAATGAAATATTGGAAAATATTATACATTTGGACATATGAATAATGTGTAAACTTTAAGCCCAATGGGGCGATAAAGCAATTTATGTACGTGTTGGCCAATGGCTGGAATGGGAAGATTCCAGGATGTCCAGGGTAGAGTTTGTGTTTTCTTTTGGGGTGGAGGGGGGCAGTATAGGGACACCACAGAAAGAAACCTGAGGTTTTCTTTAGGTGTCTTTTGAGGCAAGATCAGATCCTAACCAGCTTGTTCACTACTTCCTTAACTGAGGGCCTTACCCTCAAATCCTTTACTAGGAGAGGGAATCTAAACCTAGAGTTCCATGGACATCTCAATGTACTTGTGTCAGGGGGCCTTAAAAACATATGCAAAATCGTGTCTTCATATTTATGTATATATAATATGTGGGCATTATCAGGAGAGAGGTTGCATCCTCTCACCAGATTATCAAAAGTGTTTGTCTTAAAGAAGGGAGTCAAGACCACTGCTCTGGAAGCAGTGGAAGTCCTCAGACAGAATACATTCAAACACAAATGAGAGAGGGACACAGGAGGGCACAAAAAGGCACGAAAACCCAAGAGACATTCCCTGGTTCCCTGGGACAGCCCCTTTACCCAAGCCAGTCCAATGCTTCTAGATGTCTTTAGATAAGTACTTCTGGATCTCAAGTAAAAAGAAGCAAGAATATTAACAATCTCTTTCTGTCCTACACTGAGGCATTCACTTCCTACCGTTTAAAAAAATGAATATTAAGAGTAATACATCTTTACATTTCTATTGCCTCATTGGCTCCTTACCAAATCTATCTCCTCTCCCTGCCCTTGGTTCTTTTGTGAGGACAAAGTGAGTGATATAGGATGTAGGGCCATCACTCAAAAGAGATTGTTTCCTCTCCTGAGGGGCTTGTGACTGAGTGCAGTCACCATGTGCTGTGATGTATGCGTTCCATACACCAGGTGCTCTGTGGCTTGTGAACAGTGTAAGAGTCCTGTGATCCAGAGTGGCTTTTGATCCTGGATACATTTCTGCTGTGGCAACAATCCTAAAGACATGGCTTAAGGCTAATCCTGAGCTGTGATCTCATACTTTTTTTCCACGTTTTATTTATAAACATTTCAGGATGACAGTTGACGACAGGGTCATGCACAGGAGGAAGACTGTTGTGCAAGGAGACTCAGAAACAGGAAAAACTAATTAAAGTTCAGTGACTTTTCCCAGGTATATGTTTTCTGGACCTCAGGCATCAAAAGCTGGACTAGTTGATTCCTTTCCCCAAAGAAATCAAGGAAAAATAAATGTGCCGAAGAGGTCTACAAGCCTTGCTGGAAACAGACAAAAAGACAAACTTTCTCTGATAGGGTCATGTAGAAATCCAATCTAAAAAAAAAACTACCAGGAAAAGGGCACTTTTTAATCCAACTAATGCGAAAAATTGTATAGCTTTTTCAATATTGTTTATCTTATAAATTTGAGATACATATTTTTAAATATCTCGAG
Organism: Indri indri; assembly: GCA_004363605.1. NCBI lineage: Eukaryota > Metazoa > Chordata > Mammalia > Primates > Indriidae > Indri > Indri indri. The sequence continues at coordinate 33,660 of RJWJ010009841.1, read as the reverse complement.
TTCAACCCAGTTTTTGAGTTACTTATTTCCAGTTACATAATTAACTTCTGAACTTTGTATTTTATGTAACAGCCTAATAGAAATTCTCCATTTTATTATCTGATCATATCTTAACCAGCTGCATACAGTTAGACTATTATGCAATGATCCTACAGATCCTAGAGATAGTGTGTTATCTATAGATAATACATGAAATTTTTTGTTATCTTAAAAATAAGCTCACAAAATGTTAAAAAGGAAAAGGAAAATATCACACATAATCCTTTTTTATGTCTTTTTAAAAATAAAACCTATATTTTATGTAGTTGCCATCATTCTATAATTATAATTATGTCTTTCTTCACTTAGCATTATATAATAAACATTTCCTTGCTGCAATAAAGTTTTATAGTTATTATTCCAATGGTTCTATAATATTTTATCTAATTGAAATCTAAATGAATAGTTTTTATATTATTGGACTTTTTTGTAGTTTTAAAATAGGCAATGCTCTAATGAATATTTATATAAATACATTTAGATTATTTTCCAACAACAAATTCCCACAAGTAGAATTACTGGGTCAATTTTCCGCTGCTTCTTGTGAAGAGTACCCTGCTTTTATTCCAGGTGTCTATCATCTTGTACTTAACCACATACTTCAGGGAAAGGTGGCCCCATCTTCAAGCCCAATAGTTAGGAACAGGCAATCATAATATTTCCATCTCTTGTCAGTGATTGACTTAGAAAAAAGAATGTGACTCAGTTCTGTCCAATGACAAATGAGAGAAAGTCTGACGGGGTAATTTCAGGGAATTGTTTCTTAGATTTTAAAAACAGTTTCAAGGATAAAATATTTCTTTTTTTTTTTTTTTCATTTCTGATTATTGGTGGGTAAGGATGTGGATGCCTGGAACTATAGCAGTCGTCATGTGATGATGGAAAGAACTAATTTGCAGACACGCCACAGAAGACAGACAGAAATAAACTCTGTCCTTGCAGTCAATAAATTAACCAACCCTTAAACTTCTCTCTTTCTCAAATTCTTATCATGTGAAATTACAAACTTTTGTTTGTTTGTTTAAGTGAATTGAGTTGGCCTTTCTACTACACATAACTAAAAACTTCCAAAATGATTAATTTTATTGTGCAATTATTTTCCAAAATGTTGCAGCAATTCTCCTATCAGCAATGTGTTGATATATAAGTTTCATTGCTATATGTACACATGCAAATATATATACATATACATATATACGTGTACATATATATAAACTGATGGGGTAGATATGTTAATATTTAAGTTTTGCTAAATTAAATCAGGTAGATTTAAAATATTACCTCTCTATTATTTTTTCTGCATTTCTGTGTTCAGTAACAAAGTGTATGCCAATTGTTAGGTTTAAAGATCCAATGCTGTTACTACCACTAGGGAATACAGTTGCTTTTGGTTTGCTTCCTTATGTTATGAATGGATGATATGTACTATCTGCAAAGATTTGAGTAATCATATCAGAGCCAGATGACAAATTGAAATAAGAATGCATTTTATTAGAAAATTCATGGTACTATGACTGATGTCCAGCCTTTGATCATCTTTTTTTTATTTGTAATAGCTATAATTTCTACATCTCTTTGTAGGTTCACATTAAAAAGAGAAAAAGCTCTTTTTAATTACTGCTCATCTCTTAGTGAGCAATAATTGCATACAAATAAAGTTTAGATTTCTTTTGTTTGGTAGTAACTATATTCCTGAGATTCATTTGAATTATAATTCAAAAAATTTTTCAAACAAAAAACTTCCAGTATTTGTATTGCAACTGTATCTATTCTATAAAGATCAGAATTTAAGATATTAACTAGAGGTAGCTAATAAGTAAATATTATCCAACAAGATAAGTAAATGTAACAGACCTTAAAATGGTACTATCCTTCTAGAAAAAATTTAAAAATATAAATGGATAAAATATTTTTTGTTATTTTATGGTTTTTATTGCTTGTGATACAAAATACTTTAATGGATACTTTAATTAATTACCTATTAATTAAATACTTAAATACATTAAATACTTTAATAGATTCTTAAAGTATACCTGTAACACTTGACTAAAAGACAAATATTACAATCAACATTTCCAAACTATAAAGTATAATAAAGAGCTAGAATGGGATGAAACACTGTCATGCCTGGATATAGTCATTGGAGGCCCCCTATGTTGAGGAAGAGAGAATTATTTTACCCAATCATGCTAAAGGTGTGAACTTCTCTGCAGCACTCAGGATACACTATTTCATGCTTCCTATCTTTCTCTAAAACTAGTTAACCCAGTTTGAGGCTGCACAGTCCAAGCGGACAGGATTATCTACCAGCTAAGAACATGGGGGTCTTATATGGTACCCAAAGAGACGCATTGGCCTTCTACTTCTGAAGAGGAAAGAGCCCTGGTTCCAGGCAGTGGCTGCCATCTGTTCTGCTGCTAGGTTTGGATAATATCCCGTAAGATACAACCCCAAACACCATAATCCTAAATGCTGAAATCCCAAAAGACCAAAACCCAGAAACTCTAAACTTTCTAACTTCAAAAATTCCAAAAATCATACAACAAGATAGTTGTATCATGTGAGACCAGCTCCTGTGGACTATCTCTGTGCAATAGCCCATAATCTGTAATACACTTTTTCATATGTAGAATTTTCTTTTTCTTTTTTAGGTTTTTTTTTTTCAGTATTTTAAATTGTCAGCATTATTTTTCACAATTTGCTGTGCTATGTATTTCGTCTTCATGTCATTTTCATACTGGAGTTATAAACTGTGTAAAGTCTTTTCTTAAAGAGTTCTAATTTGTTTTATGGATTTTTTTGCAAATTTGGCTCCACACAAAACTGCGTTATCACAAGGTAGACTTTGTGATAAGTACTGTGCATGTAAAAGTGTTGAAACTTCACCAGTGAACAAAGAGATGGCCTTTTCTGTACATCTGCATTTGCAAAAGATAAAATTTTTTGAGATCTTGACTCTTTGGGCAACTGCATATGGTGGTGACCCATTGTGGTCTTTGATTGATCTGGTCAGAAGACTTAGGTTATCCATTACAGGATTTAAGAAGACAGCAGTAATAAAGCTGGTGCACAAAATTACCAACCTTTGTGATATGTATTTATGCATTTCCTTTTTTGGCCAATGTCTTTATGAATATGGTTTGTGTGCTCATAACTGTTACACCCGTGTGAAGACTGTCATTAGTATACGACTGTCTATACTTGCAAAAATATGTATGTTATTATTTTCTGTTTTATTGTGTAAAGCGGCTTATAAAGTGTTCTATCGTGTTTTTATAAGTTTCTTGAATAAATCCCCTTTTAAAAATGTAAATAGACCTTTTTTACATTTTTTTTTTCCTTTTTTACATTTTTTACATTTTTAATTTTTTGTTATTTTTCCCACAATTATATTTTCGGGATTTTGATCTTTGAGGATTTCAACATCTGAGATTACAGTGCTCGGGATTGTGTCTTTCAGGATTATGATGGGCTCTCCTTGATGCCACATAGAGTGGTCGTCCAATCCCGGTTCTCCTGAGTGGGCCTGGCACTGCTAGTCTAGGCTGAGGTGATGTGCCACTTTCCCCATATTTACAGGTAGGCTGGCTTGGTACCCCAAGGAAGATACTTCTGCCGGGATGTTCCTCCCTTTTGTCCCTTTGAGTCAAGTGTCTCCTGCCCCACATTTCCCAGACCCCTGCGCTTGGTGCTTTCTGCTGTGAAGCCCTGTGAGTCCACAGTTACAGCTTTCATCCAGGCATCCAGGTGCTTTTCTTTATATTTCAGAAACACAAGCGGATCAGTCCACTCCCAGTTTCAGACAAAGCAGCCCCAATGCCTCTAAGAAGGACCAGAACATAAAAATGCAGAGAGCTGTTTACCTGCCCTGAGGATGAGGAGTTTCCAGATCTTAGAAATGTAAAAGGCCTGGTCACCCTCTGCGTGTGGGGAGCTCTGTTGCTGCAACATACAGGAATAGTGCACATGCCAAGCTTCACCAGGCCAGGGCCCCAGTGCAGCTCTCACTACCATTAGAAAGTAGCAGGGAGTAGAATTGTGTCTGATGTGCCTCCTTATGTTATGAATGGATGATCTATTCGCAAAGATTTGCATAATCATTACATACGCTATATACAATCAGCCCACACATCCACTTACCCTAAAACAAATTGGGCTGAAAAGAGAACTTCAGTTGTGAAGATATTCTCTCCCAGACCCTCCTATCTAGTCTCCGTGAATGCACCACTACTCACTTAGGTGCCCAAACTTGAAACTTGGGCATCTTTCCTAACTGCTCCTTCCCCTTTATTCCTCCCATTGAATCGGTTACACAGTCCCCATGCTTCTTTTTCATTTCATAATTTTTTTGTACATCCTCAGTGCCTCATCTTATTCTTTCATTCTTCTTCTCTGAATTCCTAACACGGTCTCCTCACAGGTGTCCCTATTGATAATCTCAGCCCCTTCCAGCCCATCTTCCATACTTCTTTCAGTGATCTTGTAAGAACATATGTCTTGCCAGGTCACTTCCTTCTCGAAGTCCATCTCTGAGTCCTTCCAGTTCAGCGAGCGATCTGGACTGTGACTTGGTCTTTAAGGCACCCTGTGATCTAGCCCCTGTCGACACTTCCAGTTCACCTCTCTCCCATTCTGTTCTCGTGCCAACTTTACGTACTAAATGCACCATGCAGTATCACAACTCATTGCTTTTGATCAGTTTGCTTTTTCTAGAATGCTCCACCTCCATGCTGCTTTTCCCAATTGCTTAAAAATTCCTTGGCTATCAGCTCTTCCAGAATGATTTCCCACCTCACGTTCGTCTGTGCCGCCATTGCACTTATCTCCATAACTGTCTTTGTCTTCTATTAGATTGTAAGCAGGGATTATATTTTATTGCCTAACACATATTAATAACACTAATTATAATGATTACTTAGCACTTACAACATGAAAGTAATGGCTGCATAGTTGCCTCTTTAAATTTAATTTAACTTATTAAGTTATTCAATTTAACTCTCATGCCTACCTTAAGGTATGCTACTGTTATTGTCATTCTCATTTTGTATATGGGAAGACAAAGGTGCAGAGTGCTTAGGAAATTTTCCCAAGTTACACAGTTGCTAAGTGACAGAGCCAGGAGTTGAACTCAGACAATCTGACTCCAGATCCCACTTTCTTGTCCATGCTGTGGATGGCTGCCCTGGTTGCTTGGTAAATGTCTGGTACCTGGAAATTACGATGGGGCTGGGGAGTTTGGGAAGATTCTCCTGACCCTTCCTGCCCATTTGTACCTCTTAAAGGAGGCAGAATGGTCAAGCTATTGTAGAGTTCTCTTCCCGCCCTCTTCTCATAAGTCCTTTAAGTCTACAAGGTAGTGCATATCGTCTTCCCCTCTCACCCTTAGAATGCTCCGTGTTTTCTTTCTTAGGAAATAATCTAATTTCCTTACAATCGTGATGATGATAATAATGATACTGATGATAGTTAACATTTCTAGAATGTTTACTGTATCTGATTTAAAAATATACCACTGATGGTAGAATAAAGACCATAGATTTGGTGTGTGTATTCATGCCATATGGGTGACCACCCCTACTGCTTACATGCAAGCTGCCCTGTTTGGGATTTGCTCCTGTTGTGATCAGGACATAAAGGCTGACTTGTACCTTCTGTGACTAGCCCAAGCCAGCCACCCCTGAGAAACCAGACTTAACTCTGTCTCCCACTACCACCCAGTCCCCCAGGAAAGCTACAATGCCATGGAAAGGGAACTAGGCTGGAAGTTGAAAGACCTTGGTCATGCCTTTAATAGCAGCATTACCTTAGAGAAATCATTTAATCTTGCCAAGACTCAGCTTTTTTTGTTTTGTTTTGTTTCATGTTTTTTTGAGACAGAGTCTCACTCCTTTGCCCTGAGTAGAGTGCCGTGGTGTTAGCCTAGCTCACAGCAACCTCAAACTCTTGGGCTCAAGGGATCCTCCTGCCTCAGCCTCCCAGGTAGCTGGGACCACAGACCTGCACCACCATGCCTGCCTAATTTTTTCTATTTTTAGTAGAGACGAGGTCTTGCTCTTGCTCAGGCTGGTCTCAAACTCCTGAGTTCAAGTGATCTTCCCGCCTTGGCCTCCCAGAGTGCTAGGATTATAGATGTGAGCCACTGTGCCCAGCTGCCAAGACACAGTTTCTACCTCCTTTAAATGAGAGTAACAATTATTCCTACCTCATCAAAGTCGCCTCTCTGGGGTTGTTTCCCTGATCCCATCATCTTGGGAAAGAATTAGCCTCCCCTTCATTTTAGTACTTACCCCCCTGTTCAGACCTGGGCATGTCACACTCTATTGTAATTATTGGTTAATTTGCTCTACCCACTGGATTCTCAATGTCTCAGAGATAGGGACAATGTCACGGTTTTGAGGCTCCTGTTTCTAGAATACCTACCGGACTGAATTTCTACAACTACCGCTCACCTTTCTGTTGAGTTCCACATCTGTATCTTCTCATCCTTAGAGCCACCCATGACATCCATTTGGATTTAAAAATCACTTGAGCAGAACTGATGGGATAACACACTAGGCATCCTTCTCACTTTAGACTGGGGAACAGCAAAATGTTTCTAGTCATGGTATTCAATTTGTCCCAGTGAATCATACTAACAAAGCCATCCTAAGTCATCGCTAATGAATACACAAGGACTTCTGCTGATGACCCAGCCAAGATATCTGTGGCATCCTACAGGATGTTTCCATTCCTAGGGCAGACCTTAGCAGGGGGGTGAACTGTGAGTGGGTTTCCAGAGGAGTGGCTCTGATAGGGGAGGTCAGTGGGCACATACTGTTGAGAAATGTCTGAGCCTGTAGAATTTGTTCTGATAGCTGGTTCCTTGGGTAGTACTCTTTCCCAGTGCCTTCCAAATCTCATGGTCTATTACAGCTCAGGTGTCCAGAGACCTGTTTGTGCTGAATATTGTTTGGATGATGAAGCAACCATGCCTCTTTTAATCGTTAAGATTGTCCCTTTTTACAGGGATACTACTCATCTGGATAATTTCACCTCCGAGTGAGGAAATGGAGCCTGGAGCGTGTGCACTTCCTATCATCAAAGACAAGGGGAGACAGAGAAGACAGTCCTAATGTGAGCACAGGAATTATTCCTACAGATGTGCCCTTTGACTCCCATTTCCTGCTCCTGACCAACCCTTAGGAGATTATTTTCAGGGATATCTCCCTGTTCTTGTGGGGCCAGAGTCTTTTCTAGTTATAGGGCTGTTGTGTGTGACGTGTCCACGCAAGCATGCAGCAAAACCACAGAGAAATCAGGGATTAAAGAAATGAAGCCAGGCAAACTCAGAGACGCCTTCTGCAGAACTTCTCTCAGGCTGGAGGTAAACATCTCCATCTACCCTCCTCCTCCTTCAAGCTCACAGTTTATTTTTCACTGTGTTCAACTTGTGGCAGTTCCCTCTGCTACAGAGAAGGGGAAATGACTTGTCTTACTGGGGTGGCTTCCCTGAGAAGCACAGTCCTCTGAGTTCAGGACTGAAGGAGAGAAAATGCTCTTTCCTGCATGAGATGACCTTAAAAGGCAAGAAAGTGATGGCCTTAGTCATTTGATGGTGAGTGCATTTTCTCAGTTGGTACGTTGAAAACAGTCCTCCTTCGGACCTACTCTGTGGGCTTTTGACTTGGGCACTGGCCCTGCCTAAGTCATAGAGAACAGACAGCTCTGAATTTTTCCAGAATTATCAGACTCACAGGAAGGTTTCTTTGGAAGATTTCTATCTTCCTCCTTTTACCTGTAAAGAACAATATCTGAACGATGCTTCCACCGGCCAAGTTCCAAGTGCCATCTTTGCCTTCAAGGAAGAGGCCCATGGGTCCTCACAAACGATTCTCAGCCTTGGCGTATGCAGTGGCTTCATTCAGATTCCAGCAAAGAGGAATTGGCAGGGCATGAAGAAGGGCAGAAGGTAATTGAGGAGCCGGGGCTGGTTTTAAGGCAGGACAGAGCCTAGCTCCACGAGCTGAGCTGGAAGGAATTTGCTGTGTGTGCCAGATGTCATAAAGAGCTGCTGAGCTAGTTGAGCTCTCTAGTGCTCAGAAGCAAATCAATCAGATGAGCTGCAACTGCAGCTCTGCTACAGACCATGAGCTAATGCGCGCTGTGCCCAGCAAGCCAGCGCCACGGGCACTGGAGCCGGCAGTGGGAGATGGTGAGCCCACGGAGCTGACCCGAATGCCAGGAGGGAGAGACCAAGGGGGCTCTTCCTTAACACTGTGAATAGCCCCACAGTGAACCCGGCCTTCAACAGCTGTGGTTTCATTCTCATCACCACTGGGCGAGTTGGGGGTGCTAATTGTGAAGCTGGAGAGTTGTTAAAATCAGACCAGATACATTAAAGGAAGGGGGGTGACAGTACTTCGAACCCCGTATGCAGTGCAGTGGGCACAAAAGCTTTATCTCAGGAGAAGGAAGGAAAAGAAAGCAAAAAGGCCCTAAGAAAATGAAGGAAGCTGGGTGGCTGACCCCTCACCTGGGTTCACTCAGCAACTGGTCCTTATCGTTGTTATAGCATTTATCACACAGCGGTAAGATAATAAAAAGAATGTCTCTCAGTTACTGAGCTTTTGCTATGAGCCAGGCACTGTTACAGGATGTTGACATACATCCTTTTATTCAGCCCAAACTGAGAGAAGTTGAATGATTTTCTATATCTATGTGTGTAAGTGTGTGTGTGCCTGCACGTGCATGAGTGTAGCTACTGACAGTTTCCAAATCCAGTTCTCCCTGACTTCAAAGCCAAAATCTCACCCGCTTTTACTATTTAACCTCTCATTTCCAAAGCAGGTAGTTTATAAGAATTTGTAAATTAATAAACTCTAGTACTGATGGGGAAAAAAAGTAAAATTAATCAAAGTCACCAAGTTTGGAAATTAAGAAGAGAATATCCTCCGGGAACCAAAGAGAGGGACATTCATGGGCCATATGGTCACAGATTGAAGTTTTCCGTTTTCTCTCTCCGTAATAGCCCTGGCAGACAGCTAATAAGGAAAACATATTGCAGAAGGAATCTTCTCTCCTCTCAGATCATAGGATGCAGATTTCTGGTAGCAGCGGAGTTTGCTGAAAACAAATAATAATCTGACAATGGGTAAATTCAGCCCCTTTCATCCCAGTGGGATACATACACCAAGGGATTCATGAGTTTATCCTTTTGAGGACTGACTGTATTTCAAGAAAGAAGGAAGGAGGGGCAAGGAGAGAGTTATTGTCACCTGGGCGACCCGTGAGTTCATCAGATGCCACTTCCCTTCCACCACCCTCAGCTTGTTCAATTGATGGAATGATTTGAGATTGTTTTAGAAAGATCTATCATTACTCATACCATTTGTATAAGGGTAAAGGGGCCTGTTATATTTTTATTATAAAACTTCCAGCAAGAAAATATCTACGCTAGCCTGGGGAAAGGAAATCACCTTTGAACACAAACAATGGGAAAAAACATTCCTGACAATAGAAGAACTCCAGGCCCCTACCCTCCTTTTGCCTCTCTTTTTTCTTCAATTTAAATCAAGATAAAAAGATGGAAAGCACAACTCCTTGGGGTGCTTTGGAATCCACAGTGGCTTTTAACAAAGCTGTCTAACAACAAGTCAGTTCAGATATTCCAGCCTCTTTGGTATTCTTCACCAAAGAAAGCACACAACGAGCAGCTGTTTTTTGCTCAATTCTGTCGGATCTACGTGCTAACTCTTCTGCTGAGAAATTAACAACTATCGTACGAACGTTTCTCCTTGACTATTCTCCTCTCCTGTGGGCCTTTTCTTTGAACCAGTGCACTGCAGGCACTTGGGTAGTGTTTAGCAAGTCATTTAAAAAGAATTCTAAAATAGCAAAGTTTGTCTATAATTCACTTGCAAAAAAATGAATTTAAGAATACTGAAAGTTGTCTTTTAAAATATTGCTCTCCCTCGAAAAGTTAAACTGAGTTACCATATGACCCAGCAATTCCACTCCTCCGTACGTATCCAGTAGAATTGAAAACATGTGTTCACACAAAAACTTGTACACAAATACTCGCGGCATTATTCATAATAGCTCAAAAGTGGAAACAAGCCACATGTCCGACAATGGATAAATGGATAAACAAAATGTGCTATATCCATGCAATGGATTATTATTCCCTAATGAAATGAAATTAAGTATTGCTACATGTTATGACACGGATGAACCTCGAAAACATTAGGCCAAGTAAAAGAAGCTCGACACAAAAGGTCACATTTTGTATGATTCCATTTATGTAAAATATCCAGAATAGGCAAATCTATAGAGATAGAAGGTAAATTACTGGTTGCCTAGGGCCAGATGGGATGGGGAAATAGGGAGTGACTGCTAACGGGTACACGTTTCTTTTTAGGGTGATGATAATACTCTGACATTAGATAGTGGTGATGGTTGCACAACCTTGTGAGTGTGTTAAAAACCACTGGACTGTATACTTTAATAGGGTAAAATTCATGCTATGAAAATAATGTCTTAATTTTTTTAAGTGGGAGAAAACTATCATTCTTATAGTAAAAATCTGCATGTATCTTTCAGCCTATGAGCCACAACAAGGAGCAGCCTACGACCCAGTGTCTTGTATCATTTGACCTCATTGTTCAGTGAGTGAGCATAGCCTTGAGGGTTTCAAATTCTGAACTGCCCCTTGCTAGCTGTGTGAGCAAGTTATTTAACTATCCTGTGGCTCTGTTTCCTTATCTGCAAAATGGGGATTCTAATAGCTGCCTCGTGGAGTTGCCATTGACGATTAAGTGAGCTATGTGACTATGAATAGGTCATGATCATCACCATCATTTTGAGTGTCACAGTGGTGACCTATTTTTTATAGTGCTTCTAACCTACACTACACGATTAGCGTTTATGCTTAGTCACACATCCCTTATGATAATATATTTAATTTGTGAACTGCATCTTTCTAACATGGTTATAGATTGTTTGAAAGCAGGAGCCGACATCTGTTCTTTCATGCCTCTTGTTCTACATTCACCAGTATCCAGCCCCACACCAGCCCAAGCTCAGCTCTTCTGCACACCAGATCACTGTTTCCCCAGGGCCTGGGTTACTGGTTAGCTTTTCCCAGGACTACTATTGTGGTATGATGTGTATTCCCACCACAGACCACCAAAAGACTGTCGATCTCACTGTGGAATGAATTACAGGAATTTATACTGCCCTTAGAACCGCATCTAGTGAGCACATTTTAAGTTCTGACCACACGGTGCTAACGCTGAACTTTTATACATTGTTCTGGGTCCAAAGACCTACTTGGTGATGCTTCCAGGGACTGCAGCTTGTGAAGCTAGCTAACTTAGTTATTATTGTGGTGCTGAGCATCTTTCGGCACAGAGCTGGGAACAGCAATGTGATATGGAGAATCACAACCCCTCTATCAGGCAAACAGTTCTCAGCAGAAGTTCTGGCACAAGAATGAGAAGCGCTCATGCATCACACACGGTGTTCCCTAATCGGGTGGTGCGCGGCACTTCATCTGCAGGACAGATGCCCTGACTTGGGTCGTCTGGCCAAGACAGGCTTTAAACCCTGAGGATCTGGACTGGGGATTGCTTCCTAAGCGACAAACCCAGGGGTTTACATTAAATTCTAAGAGAGGGAATCTCCATTTTCTTCCCTACCTTGCTCTTCTTAATTATCAAAGTCATTTCAGCCACTCTTTCCTGTTTATTGTAATAGATCAGTCTGGGTGCATAGGAAATATCATGACCAGGTATCTTGCCATAGTTCTTCAGCACCTCAGTAAATCCTTAAGACTGAGTGTTTAGTGGGGTCTTCCACAGCCCCTTTCTACTCCAAAAATGACCCTAAGTGTCCCCACTCCAAGAGCAAAAGGCTGTAGAGAAAGTTTTAAGGGCTAAAGCCGCAAATCACAACTTGCACCCATTTAGAATTACTTCCCCCAAATTATTTTGGAATGCCTTGGAGACATTGCTTTCCTCTGTGTACTAGACTCTTCTGGTTCTCTATGGGCAACAAAAGCCACAGTGCAGGGAGGGTGGCTGGGGAGGGGGTGTGCGATTGTGGAGGGACAGATTCGAGAACGCCATGCCAGTGAGGAGATAGTCCCAGGATGTGTTCTGCGATCCCGAATGGAAGCCTCACTAAAAGATAATGAAGGGATTTATCTCTCTACTACCATATACAATGGTGCTTTTCAGATTTGTGGCCCTAATTAGCAGTAGCTAATTAAGGCTCAAACACCTTGGTGGGGATTGGGAGAGAGGGAACAGAACTAGAGAACAAAGTGGTTGTCTAAAGCCCCTGAAGGAGTTGGGATGGGATTATGTCCCAAGGTTTCCGGGCTTCCTGCTGTTGCCTGTGAGGCAGTGTCCCTACTTCCTGTATGGCGGCTTTGGTACAAGTCCCACCGTCTCATTCAAGTCCCTATAATAAAGTTGTTCTGGAGGGGAAAAGCATGGCTTTTATATTTCTCTCTATTTGCTCTCATGTCAAGCCAGAAGCACTGGAGCAGCAGTACTGCTCAGGAAAACATCCTTTTTGCTCAGTAATGGAGAGCACATTTGGTAGGCAAGCCTTTTCCTCCTTGTTTATTTTGAGGGTAGCGATAAAAGCATGGAAAAAAACATCAGGGAAAATTAGTAAATTTCAGTAGTATTTCAATACATCTGCAAAGGGCAAACTGTTTAGAGTTTCTGTTGCCCTGTCTGAAGTTGGAAACTCTTGCCACAGTGGGAAGCACGACTATTTTGACTTGGCAAACCGAACCAAACAGCATGCACCTGCAACTGCGCATCCCTGACGTGAGTAGCTGTGGCCAGAGGGTCAGTCTGTTCTCAGTTTTTCATCCAGAAACCACATTCTGCAAATGGAGAGAAAACCACTGTTGGATTAAAAGAAATCCTTGCCATAGAGACTAAGCACACAACTTTAATTAACTCATCATTTTCTAATTAGCATCCCCAGAGCCCTGTGCATGGGCAGCTTATGTTGCAGAATGTGCCATCAAGCTTTTCCAAACAGTTTAATAAAATAAAGTTTTGTTTTCATAAACATTTATTTTAGAAAGTTTGGAAAATAACGAAAAATGTTAAAAAAGGGTGGACCACCCATAACTCACCATTCACATAAAATCACTTAATGATTTTGGTGTATTTGTTTTCAGTCATTATCTATATTTTAACTGTTGCATTTTGGTACACAGTTGAGATTGTATCATATACAGAGGGCATTTCAGTTTTTTTTCAATTAATATCTTACGTAAACATTTTACCATTTTAGTACAAACTCTGTAAATATTATTGAGGATGTCTGCATATTACACTTAGTAGAAGTATTTCAATTTACTTAACTATTATTGATGCTTCTATTCAAAGTAAACTTTAGGATGATTTTAAATTTCAAAAATTCCTGGTAACATTTCAATTGTGACTTCATCCAATTTAGGAATTTAACATTGATTAATTAATCTCATCATTAAAGAACTCTTTGTCTCAGCATAGATTTGTTTTTTTCCATTAACATTAACACCTTGTACTACTTACTGTTTTTATATGCATAGGTACATGACTATAGTCTCATTTTAAAAAATAGAATGAAAAAGAAAAAAACTTATGCCAGTAAATTCCCCTCTGGGAAGATATTGAGGTCAACTTAAAATTTGTACTATGATAAAAAATGATGCCAAAACAAATTTGTGAAGATACCTTTGTGCTTATTTGCAAGTATTTCTCTAGGATAAACTCCTGAAATGTGGGTGAAAGTGTATTCATAATTTTAATTTTGATAGTTCCTGCCAAGTTGTCCTTGAATAAGGCTGTACCAATTTACACTCCTATTAACAGCAAATGAGAAATTGTTTTATCACACTGGATGTTATGAAAATTTAAAATATTTGCCAATCTGGTGAAAAATACAATCTCAATGCTGTTTTAATGCGTATTTCCCTAATGACAGTGAAGTGGAACATATTTTCCAGTGTTTGTGACCATGTGCATTTCTTCTTTGAATTTCCTCTTCATATTCATTTCTTAATTTTAAGTTGGACTTATTTTATTTTATCTCTTTATATATACATATATGAAGTCTTTTTCTGCTATATACTTTGCAAATATTTTCTCTCAAGTCCTTCCTTCTCTTTTAACATTGTTTTGCCATCTTTCCTTGTTAAGACGTTATTCATTTTCAAGTGATAATGTCATAGTTTTCATTTTTGTCTTATTTTCCTCTAATTTTCTATTCTGTAATGTTATGGATTAAAAATGTTTAAACTTTTAATCTACATAGAATTTAACTTTTAAGTATGATGTGAGGGAAATGTAAGTTTGTTTTTTCCTACTGAGTATATAGCTGTCCAAGTTCCAATAAGTCAATAGTTTATTGCCATGTTTGGAAATGTCTCTATTACCATATTCTAAAATTGTGTGTGTGTGTGTCTATTACAGCACACACGTATTCTTGGACTTTATTTTTTCTAAGATCTAATGTAACATCATATTAATTACTCTGTTTATATAATATTTTGGTAATTGGTAGGGAAAGTCCATTTTAACTGTCATTTTCCAAAAGTTTCACAGCCAAACTTTCATATTTTCTCTTTCAAATGAACTCTATAATCAGCTTATAGAACTCCTTTAAAAATATTTCTTTTGGGATTTTGATTAAAGTTGTTTTATTTTGGGTTAGTTTGGGGAGATTGACCCCTTTATAATGTCTTTCAACCAAGGAACATAGGACTTCTATTCATTTAGTCAGGTCATCTTCAAGTTCCCTCAATATAATTTTATATTTCTCTTCATATAGGTCTTGCATATTTCTTATTAGATTTATTTCTAGGTATGTGAAAATTCTAGAGTGAAAAAGAATTACACCTTGCTTTTACATATCATTTTAAAGTTACATCTTATTTGTGTATAGACACTTTCATATGGATCTTGCATTGGGTTCGTAGGAGAAACATCTAATAATTTTTCAGTTGATTCTTTCAAAATTTTTGATAGATCATCATGCATTTGAATGCAAAGTCAGTTTAATTCCTTTCATTCCTTCTTCATTCTTTTTATTTCCTTATTGCATTGGCTAGTTTGCTAGTATAATGTTAATTTGTAGCAGTAATAGCAGGCATCCTTGTCTTTACTGAGGGTACCTTAATAAGGCTTATTAACAATTAATGTGGAGATTCTTGCTTTAGATTTCTGGCAATTATCTGTATTAGTTAGGGTATAGGTTTAGTTGCTATAATAAAAAGACCTCAAATAATAGTGGTTCATACTGAAGTCGGGGAGTAAGCACTGCAGGGGTGGTACGGTGGCTTATCTGTATCATTCTTGGGGTCTCAGTATCATTCTGTCTCACTGCACTGCCCTAGAAAACACACAACGTCTATCTCATGACCTCACATGGATGTTCCAGCCACTAACATCACGTCTGTGTTCCAGATGCCAGGAAGGAAAAAATGTAGAAGGGGTGTGCACAATCCCTCTTTTTAAGGACACAGCCCAGAAGTTACACTCATCACTTATACCCACATCCCATTGAAAAAAACCTGATTTCACTGGAATACCTCTGCAAGAGAGGCTAAGAAATAGGATTTTCTGTTGAGCAACAGATGTGTTTTTTAGCCTTGTGCCTGGCTAAAATTTCTCCCACCCTGGAAGAAGGGGAGAATAGCTATTGGGGAAATGAGCAGCTGTTATCACATTATATTTATTCACTTTATGGAATTTTTCTTCTATCCTTAGCACAATGAGTGTTTTTCCTGGAAAATGGATGTTTAAAATATATCGAACACATTTTTTTTGCATCTACTGAGATTATCGTAATTTTCCATCTCAAACTCTGTCAACATTGACTTACAAGTGGAGAAATCATAATTTGAACATTTATTTTTGGATAAGACACTATTAGAAGATTACTATGTCATATATGCTTCTTTTAAAGACATGTTAAATTTGAGATTCTGTCTTTTTTTTCTTTTCTCTTTTTTAAAATTGAAGTCATTTTTTAATGTTAGGTATTTACTTAAATATAAATTATTATCCATTTATTATCAGTTATTTAAAATTTGATAGAACACAATTCTAAAACTCCTTGTGCTGATATCCTTTTCAAGGAGAAAACTTTGTTAAAATTTTCCATTATTTCTCTCCTCTGTTTTTTTTTGTTTGTTTTTTACTAATAAAAAAATCATATTTACTCAGAAGCATTCAGAATGTCGACAAAACAGCTGCAAACTTTTTTTTTTTGCAATTACAGAGTGGTATTCAATTAACAGAACAATTATTTCGTATAAGCTGCATCACAAACAATTATAAGATGAAAAAACTACCATCCCCATATACAACTAATTTGTGCTGTGCACCGACAAGAACCTGCTTTAAATTTCCATGCCAATTTACAGCCCTCATACTGTACCAGGCAAGGTTAGTGGCCATTGAAAATACCACCAGGACAGGGCTGTCTAAAGACACATTCCGTAGTGTGTCAACTATACAAAAAAAGACACTGTGTAGTTTAAAAACAAACCTTAACACAGCCTTACATTTCAATTTTTTTTTCTTTAAAAGGAGTGAGTTGTGTAAAGGGGGATTAAATGCTTTATAAACAAGAAAAAAACTGCACTAGAACCAACTTACAGAGACAGTGCCAGGGCAAGTGAGAGCCGGATGGGCACTGGGCAACCCTGGCAACCCTGTGGCTTCGCTAAGGAAAAATAACTAAACATGGGCAAAGAAGATCCTAAGAAGCCGAGAGGCCAAATGTCATCATACGCATTCCTTGTGCAAACTTGCCGTGAGGAGCACAAGAAGCAGCACCCAGATGCTTCAGTCAGTTTCTCAGAGTTTTCTAAGAAGTGCTCAGAGAGGTGGAGGACCATGTCTGCGAAAGAGAAAGGAAAATTTGAAGATATGGCAAAGGTGGACACAGCCCACTATGAGAGAGAAATGAAAACCTGTATCCCTCCCAAAGGGGAAACAAAAAAGAAGTCCAAATATCCCGATGCACCCAAGAGGCCTTCTTTGGCCTTTTTCTTGTTCTGCTCTGAGTATCACCCCAAAATCAAAGGAGAACATTCCGGACTATCCCTTGGTGGTGTTTCCAAAGGAACTGGGAGAGATGTGAAATGACACTGCTGCAGGTGACAAGCGGCCGTGTGAAAAGAAGGCTGCAAAGCTGAAGGAAAAATACAAAAAGCGTATTGCTGCACACCGAGCTGGAGGAGAACCTGATGGGGCAAAAAAGGGAGTCGCCAAGGCTGAAGAAAGACAAGAAAAAGAAGAAAGGGGGGGAAGATGAGGAAGATGAAGAGGATGAGGAAGATGAGGATGGTGAAGATGAAGGATGATGATGAATAAGTTGGTTCCCTCCTCTGTTTAATGGATTATTTAGTGTTTTATCTCATTTTAGTTAATTAGATAATTGATATTTTCTATTTTCTTGTAGTTAAATATACCAATGTTTTCCATAATTATCTGACTTTATGATCTCATTTTGAGAGAGCAACCCTTGCTTAAATTAAGCAGTCACCAGTGCACACATGTTTGGAGATGTTAAGGGCATTCACATTTAACTCTTTAATCCAACTGGGATTTATTTTGGTGCATGGGTAACCTGAATTCTAATTTTAATTTTCTTGTAAATGGGTACCTGACTGTTCCAGTAGCATTTATTGATTAATCCATCATTTGCAACTGAATTGAAATGACTCACTTCATTTACACTGATTTCTTATATCTCTGCATTAGTTTATTTCTATGCTATCGAACCTGTTCTATTGATCCATCTGTTCTAAGGTGAAAGCTACACTGTTAAATACTCTTAAATTTTATGGTTTGTAAATTCACTTTATAATCTGATGGGGCAAGTCACCCTTAAAATTTCCTGGCTATATATAATACCAAGTTTATTTTCCCAGAAGAATTTTAGGGAAAATTGGCCAATTAAAACGTTCTAAAAGGTTTTGATTAGAACTGCGTACAAATCAAACATTGATTTGTAGAAAAACAGACATTTTTATAATATTGAATGCTTCAGTCCAGAAATATGAATTCCTGGATTGAATCTCACCATCTACTTAGGCGTATGTTGTATTTCTCAAAAAGGTTTCGTGATTTTCCTCATATAAGACCTGTAATTGCTCATTAATTTAATTTCTAGGTTTTATATATATATACTATATATATACTTGTATATGTGTATATATATATGTGTGTGTATTTAAAGTAAATGGGAAACTTTTTTCATTACATTTAATTGGGATATTTGGTATTTCTTATATTGAAGCTACCAATTTTTGTATATTTTGGGGCCAGCTATCTTACAAAGGGAGCTTATCAGCTTTTACAGTTTTTTCTGGAGATTTCCAAGTAGGCAGCACTATTCTTTTTTTTTTTTTTTTTTTTTTTTGATGTATCATATTAGATTTTTATTCTTCTTTCCCTTGAATAAGCCAGGTTTTCAGGTTCCAGATTCTGGTTATTTAAAACAGAAAATTTCACTAATGGGATCAAAAGCTGAAGATAAGTTCAGGACCATGAGGAAGTAAGTGAGACAGTTCCCTCAGATGCCAAAGTTAAGGGGTGCCAGAAAGCTCAGTAATCGAATGATGTTTTAATGCCACAGTTTAAAAAACGGAATGCAAAACAATCCATGATAAACAAAATACCAAAAATTTAAATAAAAGTGAGATCAGTGGTGAGAATCACGTTCAGAAAAAGGCAGGAACCAGGCAAATGTAGAGACGTCTATAGTGGCTCCCAACGACAACCTCACTTACATTTGCTGCCCACAGGATGAATCAACTTTAAGAGTCCACTTTGAGAACAAGAGTGATTGGCATCCTTGGCTCAGGAGAGGGCAGGGCACTTTGACTGTCTCAGATTCCACATGACGGGGAAAGGGAATTCTCCAAAAGGAAACAGGGGCACAGTTGCCAAAAGCAATGGTTGTCTACCATGTTACAGTTCCAGGATGCGTTGTTCTTATGTTGGCCCCATTTCCTGCTCAAACTGCCATCCTTTACCTGTTAGGGCTACACCGCCCAAGAGGTCACATACCAGTGTACCAGCCCTCCTTCACTCCCTGCTATACTCAAAGCTACAACCTTTACATGGAGAGAACATAAAAGATACTGATGAAGATGCTTTGGTGGCTTCAAAGAGCACTGTCCATTGAAAAGGAACTGGCAGTCTAGGCCCTGTTTTGAACAAACCCTGGGTGTCTGCACTTAGGAGGGGACCTCATGGAAAGGCCAGAATCCCTTCCCGAACGGATTGCTCTGCTTCAAGAGGAAAAGTATGTTTTGGCCATTGATTCTCAGTCCAATTTCATAGGCCTTATCATGCTGGTGAGAATTCTTCCCAGAAGAATTCACTAGTGGACCTTACCTTAGTCATGAATTCGTCATGGGAAATTTAAATGAGTCAAATTTTATGTAATTATTGACACCTAGATGTGAGATAAGGGTCCAATTAAATACTTTTGCATGTGTATATCCACTTTTCCCAACACCATTTATTTAAGAGACTGTCCATCCCAATTGTGTATTCTTAGCATCTTTATTGAAGATCAATTGACCATAAATAGGTGGATTTGTTTCTGTGCTATTTCTGTTCTGTTGGTCTATATGTCTGTTTTATGCCAGTGCCATGCGGTTTTGATTTTTACAGCTTCGTAGTGTATTTTGAAATTTGATAGTGTGATGCTTCCAGCTTTTTTGTTCTTGTAGTTCAAAACTTCTTTGGATATTCAGGGTCTTTTGTGGTTCCATATGGATTGTAGTATTGTTTTTTTCTATTTCTGTGAAAAAAGGCATCGGAATTTTGATAGAGATTACATTAAATCTGTAGATCACTTTGGGTAATATGGACATTTTAACAATATTAATTCTTCCAATCCTTGAACAAGAGATATCTTTCCATTTGTGTGTGTCCTGTTCAATTACTTTCTTCAATGTTCTCTAGTTGAGCCCAATCTAATCACATGAGTCCTTAAAAACAGAAGACTTGTTCTAGCTGTCATCAGAGGGAGATGTAACTACAGAAGAAGGGACAGAGACATGCTAGCTTTGAAAATGAAATAAGGGGCCATGAGCCTAGGAAGGTGGGCAGCTTCTAGAAGCTGAAAACAGCAAAGACACATATTCTTCCTTACAGCCTCTAGAAAGGAAGGCAACCCTGCCAACATCTTGGTTTTAGTCCTGTGTTGGACTTCTAACCTGTAGAACTATAAGATAATAAATTTATGCTGTTTAAAGCCACTAAATTATGGTGCTCCACAAGCAACAGAAAAACTAATATACTGTTATTGCTGAGGTTCAGCCATTTAAAAAAAATTGAAGGCACCTCAGTAATGCAAACATTTGGTAAATATCTGGAGTTCTGAAAAAGTTGACTGATGGTTTTCTCCAGTATTCTCATTAGCTTTACAGAGGAGTGAATTTTTGAATGGTCTCACTCTGCTATTCTAGAAGAGTCCTCCCCCACTTCCTTTTGGCATCTGGTGTTGCGATGAAAATCAGATTCTTGTTGTATTGTGGATAATCTTTCTTTTTTTTTTTCTTTTTCCCTTGAGGAAGCTTTTTAGACTTTCTCTTCATTGTCATGAACTCACTACATTGTGACTAGGTTTGGGATTTTTTTTGCTTTTAATTTATTTTACTAAACATTTGGTGGAGACTTTCAGTCTAATAATAGCTCATGCCTTTGTTCAGTTCTGAGAAACAAAACATTTTTGTTTGCCTATGTAATGCTCCTTTTCATTTTCTCTATATTTTTTTCTAGATTTAATATTAGATAAATCTTAAAGCTTCTGGATATTTTATGGCATGTCTGTTAATTATTGCTTCTTCTTCATTTTTTTCTTCTCTAACTGTGTTTAGAGAAGTCCTCATGTTTATTTTCAAGCTCCCTAATTCATCCCCAGTGGTACATTCTATTCTATCTGTCAGTAGGTTAAGCTTAAATTTCAATAATCAAGCTTCTAATTCCTATGTCATCTAGATGATTCTTTCTTATAAATGCAGTGCTTTCTTGTGTCTTTCCAAGGATAATACATGTATTTATTTTATTAAAGTCATGCAGTGACTGTTCTATTAACTTTGTTTCCTCGGTTGTAGTTTCTTCTATGTGTTGTGTTTAGTGCATCTCTTTCTTTGTGGTACCTTTCCCAAGCATTTAGTGATTCTTGGATGCATGTATAGCATGTTACTGTACTGAACACTGTAGGCTATTGTAACACCATGGCAAGTACTTGTGTATCTAAACACAGCTGAACATAGAAAAGGTGCAGTAAAAATATGGTATAAAAGATAAAAAAAAAAAAAGTGCCTGTCTAGGGCACTTACCATGAATGGAGCTTGCAAGACTGGAAGTTGCTGTGGATGAGTCAGTGAGGGAATGTGAAGGCCTAGACATTACTGTACACTGCTGTAGACTTTCTAAACACTGTACACTTAAGCTACACTAAATTCATGAAAAAGTTTTCTTTCTTAAATAATACATTAACCTTAGCTTACTGTACCTTTTTATATTATAAACTTTTTAATTTTTTAAAATTCTGTGACTCTTTTGTAATAACACTTTAAAAACAAACTCATTGTACAGTTGTACAAAAATGTTTTCCTTCTTTTTAGCCTTATTCTATAAGTTTTCACTAGTTTTAAATTTTGTTTTTTAATTTTTTAAACTTGTTCACTGAAAGCTAGAATACAAACACACACATTAGCCTAGGCCTCCCCAGGGTCAGGAGCATCAATATCACCATCTTCCACCTCCACATCTTGTCCTACTGGAAAGCCTTTAGGGTCAATAACATGCATGGAGCTGTCATCTCTAAAAATACAATAAAAAGTATAATACAGTGAATACATAAACCAGTGACATAGTTGTTTATTATCATTTCAAGTATTATGTACAGAACTGTATGTGCTATACTTTTATACATCTGGCAACACAGTAGGTTTATTTACACAAGCATCACCATAATCAGGTCAGTAATGCATTATGCTATGACATTACAATGACTACAGTGTTTTTCAGCTTTATTATAATCTTACAGGACCACCTTCATATATGCAGTTCAGTATTGACTGAAATGTCTAGGGGTAAGGAGGAAGAATGCAGTTATGTTTCACTTATGCTTCCTGATGAAGTATTATTTGACATATAATGGTTGTACTACTCTTACACTTGATATACAACTTATATTTATCAATATAAAGTTACCCTATTTTTTCTACTTTTCCACTTTGTCTAATACTGACATTCCACTCTGACTTTCCTTTTCTTGGTGTTTGCTTGGAATATCTCAGCCTTGCTTTAATTTTCAAGGCATCCATGCTACTTTGCTTTGTATGTGTCTTTGGTAGAGAGAATAGCATTTAATTTTATTTTTATTACAATATGAATATTTTTGTCTTTCATAAGGAAATTCAATCCATTTTCAAGAGTTGACTTTATTTATGTTTGCCACCATAAGAGTGTGTCATTGGAGGCACTCAACAAATATGTGTTAAATGGATGAACAATTTCTGATGTTTAGGTTTCCTTACTTTCTCCTATCAGTATAAAACATTTTTTAATTTGCTCTTGTCTTCTTTAGACATCTTGTTTATAATTTTACTGGTAGTTAAGTGTAGGTTTTAAAAATCTATTCTATTATGTGTATGTTCCTGAGATTCATGAACACCTACTTATACTCTAATCGTAATGACAAAATGTTTGACTGATTTTCAAGTCCTAGCAGTCTGCATAGAAAAGGTAGAAAGTAAAGAGAAGAATCTGCTGGATACAGCAGCAAAAAGCCAGGACTGGGCATCTGTAAGGGCATCATCAATACAACTGAAGGCTATGAAAACTAACTCATATATCAAGAATAATACACACAGTATGTTAGTAATCAAGGAAATACATGTACTTCACAGAAAAAATGCTTCCAAAATTAAATTTCAAAGAAATATTTGAGAAATTTAATGTATAAGATTCAATGATCTAAGTCATTCATTGTGTGGAACCCTCAATGTCCTGATTACACTAGATAAGTTACCCAGTTAGGTAACATTATTGCTCCATGTGGACAGAACTTTGTTTTATTCTGACACATAACTGATTTGATTCTAGCTCTGTTACGTATCTCTAAACTTTATCTTTTGTATTTATGAAAAATGGGGAGGATGTTAATACCTAATAAGGTACTAATTTGGATTATGATCAAAATTAAATGAAATAATCCACGTAAAAGCATTTGGCACAGCGTCTGGCACCCATCACCTCCCCCACTCACCAGGTATGTGACCCTGAGACAGTTCCTTAGCCTCTCAATGCCTTGGATTTATCATCCCTAATATGGGAATTATAATAGTACTTACCTCATAGATTCAATATAAAGACCTTAGAGCAGAGCGTGGTACATCTTAAGTTCTCAGTAAATGTAAGCTATCATTAGTATTTAAATGCAGTAAGGGCTACAACATTCACACTCTGGCAGCAACCGCCAGAGCAGAGCATTCTTTTTGCACACAAATCAAGGAGGCAATAGCTATGATGTGGTACAAAGAGTAGAGATGATCTTGGGTCAGAAGACTGGTGTACAAGTGCATGTCCACTCCTTGGCTGTGGAACCTTGGGTAGTCTCAGTTTCTGTTTTTGTATCACAGGGAAAAAAATACCTAATGCAGATTGGATATGAGAATCCTAAGAGTTGCAATCTATGAAAATTTTGTTCAATAATGTGTTATACCAATACTGTTTAGTGGGGACTGTTTTTGATCATTTAGGTCATTAGACTATTTTGATCATGTTGGCACTTCCTATTCCATTAACTTTTCCTAGCCCCGTCAGCTTTCAGAAAAGGATTCTGTATCCTTGTCAGCATAACCTTGATCTTCCTCACTTCCCCATTCCTTGGATATACGTCATTACAAATCTGGAAACAATTATTGCAAGAATTAGAAATGAGACAATATTTTGTGAATTTCAAACAAATTTCTAACCCTCCATTTTGGCAGAATGACTCTGGACCAGCAACTAGAGCTGTCAGGGTGATTTACGATGTTCTTCACCAAGGTGACAGCCACTGGAGAAAAAACTCCATGCGAGAAAAATTCCTTATATTTATTCTACCTGGTTTAATACCTGATGAACCATGTTATAAGAACAATTATTAAAATAGCCTTAAGGAGAACATCTCTACATTTCCCGAGACATACAATCCATCATTGAAACGCTTGTGGAGAATGTAAGGTAGCTGGTGGTCTTGCTTTGAATTTGACTGTCTTGCAGAGGAGACACTGATTGGAGGCCCAGCAACAAAAACAGCAGCAAATGCACTTTTAATACTAACTGGCACTCTTCTAGTTATTTTCAATTGTTTTATCTTTACAACAGAACTTCTTCATGGGTAATACTATTATCATGTAGATAATGATTATAAATAAGACGGGAGGATCAACCCCAGGAAGACAGAGCACGACTACTTCCAAAGTCTCTGAATTTGGAGACAGATGTGTACAAGGAAAATGGCCCATCCTCAGTAGGGCTGCCTGTGCTTTGTGCCTTTCTGAAACCTCTAAGCATTGGAGGCCATCATCATCTTCTCCCTCCTCAATACAATTCCTATGGCGCTTGTCGTGTATGGACTTGTATTGCTCTTTAGGGCTATGCTATTTGTGCATCTTTTCTTCTCAACTACATGGTGTCTTCAACCTCTTCCATCTCTTCCTCCCAGCATACAAACATACGAAAGTCTCTTCAGAGAACAAACCAACCAAACAAAACCATTCCCTTAACTTCCTGTCTGTGAATTTACTTCTTTATCTGGCTGAGCCTCCCACTTCCTGTAAGAGCAGGTTGCACTTGTTGTCTCTTCTTGGTTCTCTCAATCAATTCTCTTGGCTTTGAAGGCACCACTTTCTCTTGCTTCTACTCAATGCTCCCTCCTGCTTCTTTTCAACCTTCCTGAGTCCTTCATTGGCTTTTCTCTCATCTGTCTTCTCCTTTCCTAGGGTTCCCCTATTAACATTCCCTGGAATTCTTCATTTACTCCAATATCTTAAATACACTAACAGGTCTCAAATACGCATTTCTCACAAGACATATTTCTAAAGTTGAGAATCATGTTTCCAGGTGTCCATCGCATGCCTCAAATGCAACATGTCAATGACAGAACTTATTTTCTCCCTAAAATATTTTTCTTTATTTACCTTCCTCATTACAGAAACCATGGGAATTATACTTAATTCTTTCCTCTCTTTCCTTTACTTCTGTGGATTGGTTGATTCTACTCCTAACTGTTTCTTGAACACACCCGATTATTTCCAGTGCACTTCCTGTGTCCTGTTGTTCTCACTACCTTTCCCCTCAATTACCAGAACCCTCTTCATAATGTCTCTTGTGTTCATATTTGCCCATCTTCAATGGAATCCTTACCCAGCCCACGTGTCATCCGGGTGGACTCTAAAAACAAAGGAAAAAGATCCCTTAATTATGTCATTTTCCTGTTAAAAATCCTCAATGGCACCCCACTGATTACAAAGCAAAGTTTCAATTCTTTGCACGAAGGGAGGGCACTTTTTAATCTAACTCTTGTTTGCCTTCCCAATCTAATCTGCATTATTCCTGTCCGTTCAATCTTTGATCCCCATTCATGCCCTTTCCTGCCTCCAGGCTTTTCATGCACATGCAACTTCCATTTCCTGGAGTGCTCTCCCCTCATGTTAAATAGTTCTGCCTGGCAATCTCCAGGCAGATTCTCCTTCAAAACTGCATTTGCCTGTTATTCCTTCTAGGAAGATCTCCCTAACCCAGAGTAGGGAGAAAACTGTAGCTCGTGAAATCCTAGGATACTCTGTCACTAGATGCAAAAATGATCAATTCAGTCCAAATTTCTTTGGAATCATTAGGTAATTATAGGTAATGGAATAAATCAGTATTTCACTATCTATGAAGAAAGACATCATCCTTTGGATAAGTCTCCTGAATGTGGAGTTAGACGACTCACCAAAGCAGGGATGTGAGTGTTAAAGGAAGCCTATTCCCACTTAGGTCATCTATATGAGTCAGGAATGCAGATGTATAGTAAATTTGCTGGGCTCTACTAACACGATGCACCCACATTTCTGCTTAAGAACCTATTGTTTGATCTACTGATGACCTATAGAAAGAGCCCCGAAAGAACCAAAGACATATTCAAGGTTCAAGTATATCGTGCATGTGGAAAGCACTATAACTGTTCAAAGAAGATGTCCAGTAATGAGAGATCCTACATTTATCCCAGTAGCAACATGTTAAACGCTCCCACTCCCTGCTGCTGATGGCTGCTCAAGTGTTTCCTTCTGAGGTAATTCCTTGAATGTGTGTATGTATGGCTAGTCTCCATGGCTAACACATACACATGCACAGAACTGGGAAGTATATGGAACAGCTCTGAGGTCATTAGAAGCTAAAAATACTGAACCTTCACACTTGTCCTGGAGCAAGTATTCTTTAGCAGAAATATCAAAGGGATTATAATAACATGAAGCAAACAGTCAGTCTACTCATTAGGATCCTGTGGTTTGTGGATACCAAAAAGCAGGATGATTGCCTCATGTCCCACACTTTTGGAAGGGAAGGAGCAATTTTGTAAAAAGCTGCTATTTGTGTAAACTTGTGGACCCACCACCCTCGATGATATACAATGTAGAAAGAGCTATTTGTTTCAAGAGGGTCTTGTTTGCTTTTTGTTTGTTTAAGAATCGATTTATTGAAATATATTCATACACAATGAAATTCATCATTTAAAGTATATAATTCGGTGGTTTTTAATATATTCACTATGTTGTGCAACTATTACCACTATCGAATTTCAAAAGATCTTTAGCACGCTCCCAAAAAACCCTGTTATGAACTGAACATTTTTGTCCCTCCAGATTTCATATATTGAAGCCCTAATGCCCACTGTGAGGGTATTTGAAACTATAGCTTTTAGGAGATAATTAAACTTAAACTAGGCCATAAGGGTGGGGTCCTAATCTGATAGGATTGGTAACCTTATAGGAAGAGGAAGAGAGAGAGATCTTTCTCTCTCTTTCTATGCGTACATACCACTGAGGAAAGGCGGTGTGAGCACACAGTGAGAAGGCAGCCATCTGCAAGCCAGGCAGAAAGCCCTCGCTAGGAACCAAATCAGCTGGCACCTTGAGCTTGGACTTTCCAACCTCCCAAACTGTGATAAATATAATTTTGTTGTTTAAGTCACCTTGTTTATGGTATTTTGTTACAGCAGCCTGAATGACTAATATAAACTGCATTACCCATTAGCAAGCACTCCCAATTCTTCTCCTATCCCCACTCTCTGGAAACTACTAGCGTGCTTTCTATTTCTATGGATTTTCCAGTTCTGGGCATTTCATATAAATGGAATCATTCAATATGTGCCCTTTTGTGACAGGTTTCTTTCACTTAGCATAATATTTCCAAGGTCCAGCTATGTTGTAGCATGTATCGTTCTCATTACTTTTCACTGCTAAATAATATTACATTGTAAGAGTATGTATATATCACACTTTGTTTATCCATTCATCAATTGATGAACATTTGAGTTGTTTCCATTTTGGGACCATTATGAATAATGCTGCTGTGAACATTCGTGTACAGGTTTTTGTGTGAACTTCTGTCTTTAATTTTCTCTTCTCTTGGATATATACCTAGGACTGGAATCTCTATGTTATGGTAACTCTATGTTTAACTGTTTGAGGAACTACCAGATTCCTGGTAGCTGCATCATTCTGCATCCCACCAGCAGCGTATGAGGGATCCAATTTCTCCACATCCTCATCAACACTTGTTATCTGTCTTTTCGATTCTAGACATTCTAGTTAGTGTGAAGTGGTATCTCATGGTTTTGAGTTGTGTTTCCCTAATGACTAATGATTTTGAACATCTTTCAATGTGCTTATTGACCATTTGTATATCCTCTTTAGAAAAATGTCTATTCAAATCCTTTCACCATTTTTCAATTGGGTTATCCTTTTATTGTTGTATGGTAAAAATTCTTTATATATTCTGGACACAAGTCCCTTATGCTATATAATTCACAAATATTTTCTCCCATTCTGTGGATTATCTTTTTACCTTCTTGATGGTGTCCTTTGATACACAATAGTTTTTAATTTTGATAAAATTCAATTGATCTATTCTTTTATTTTGTCACTTACACTTTTGGGGTCATATCTAAGAAATTGTTACCTAATACAAGGTTAAAAAGGATTACTCCTATGTTCTCCTCTAAGAATTTTATAGTTTTCACTCTCATATTTAGGTTGAAGATCCATTTTGAGTTAGTATTTGTGTATGGTATGATGTAGGGCAGAGAGGGTCTTGTTAATCACTCTCTCCTGAGGCACATCAGCTTCAAGTGTAAAGCCAGAAATCCGTAGGTTTCCTGGAAGCCCACATTATAAAAAGCAACTTCTGTGGCAAACATGACTTGATTGATTATTTGTTGAGTGAAGTTCTGTTCAAGGTGACAGAGGACTAAAACTGTGCTAAAGGATTTTTGGCAGTACAAGGAACTAACTTTAAGAACTTTTATGAAATTTCAAATGTGATTTTAAATTCTCAAGCTAGACAGATGACTTAGGAAAAATTGTCATGAATCTTTTCCCAAATCTTAATATTTTAAGTTGCTTCAAACCAGTTATTTAATCTTGTGTGTATTTTTTGGAGACTTATTCCATATGTGTTTGATTAATTTACACAGAATTTGTCAAAAACTCTGTCTAAATCACATTGTTGACATCTAAGAAATTCTATGAGCTTCTTTTACAGCCCTCTTAAAAATCCAACAAAATCACATCAACAACTCCAGGTTCTAAGATGAAATCCTCCCACTTCAGTGTAAGAACCATCAGCTTTGAATGAGTCTGGATACAAAAACCTATTTTCCCATTTTGAGGAGAAAATCCTTTTTCAGAGACTCTTTCTTGAAGGTCCATTTGTTATAACATATTTGGGCTTAGGGCTAAAACCTTTGGTTTGTAAGTTCAGGTTTTTGTTTGCACTTACCATCAACAAGAGTATAAGTTGAAAAGAATCTTAGATCTGGTTACTATCCTGAGGTACTGCAAAGAAGATATCATGGAGAATAAGAGAATTTAAATCATCACACGTCACATTTGTCTTTTGCCACTGTGAATCTTTCATTCAAGGAGGATAATCAATTGGAATGATATTTACAGAGCACATGCCTGGCACATTGTAGTTGCTCAATAAATGTTGATTCCTCTTTTCTTTAAATACTTTTAAGGTATGGAAAGAAGGTCTTGAAAAGGTTTTTCCTATGTAATCACTTTGGAAAATTAGCTATGGAGAGGAAAACCTGTGAATAAATGAGAATTTGCAAATGCCATTTCGCTGAGCATGTTAATGAACGGTTATGTAAGGAGTGAACATCCTCTCATCATTAATAAGTTAATATGAACCAACAAGGTAAGGACTTTTTTCCTAACCAGAGTAGAGGGCTGAGGTTTATAGGGCAATAGATTAGAGTATTTGTATCCCAGGCAATATTGCTGTCACTACCAATTCTAATGAGCATTTTTATAATTTATGTCTTTAATGTATTTATTATGAGAAAGCTTCTGAATAGATTACATAAGTGGTCATCTGCTCCAGAACTGGAAATTCAGGAGACCTGGTCTTTGGACTCAGCCTATTCATTAATTATTGGGTTGATTGGTTATTATTTTCTTATTTTTTAAAAGGTCTGAGAGAATAGAGACTAGCAAGTCTATAAAATATATTGCAGTGACAAAAAATATGCCATGTCTCTGTCTTAATATCTGTGAGAACATTGAAAATTGCCCCGATAATGAATTATAGGACAATTATGAAAAAAATGCATGGTGTTTTTACTACAAACATAGTTTACCTCAAAATCACAGAGACTGCTCAAAGCCATTGCTATAGGCAACTAGGCAAAGCAATTTAGCAGCAAATAGATGACAAGATTCATGATAAATATTTTCTAGAATTGATAAATAAAAGCAAAGAACAAATAGGCAAGGATTTAAGTGAGTGAAGAAGTGATTTTCTAGTTGTTACGTTAATTTATTTTGGATGTGAAAAGGCACTCAAACCCTTTGCATCTGAATCATAATCTGGTGAGATTTCTCCCTTCAATTGCATATTCAAAGGCTAGTCAGTAGTTATTAGCTACTCACTGTGTGAGGGACATAGGAGACAGAAAATATAATCCGTAATGAAAAGGGACTTCCGTTTTATTTTGGAGCCAAAAATATACAGAAATGGCTTAAAGATAATTACCCCAAGAATAAAAATGAGTACAATATTTCCTAACATGAAATTGTTAGGAAATAACTGATTCCAAGTATTAACTACCTGTCCCAGATGTCTTGTTGAGGTCACACCCCTTTAATGACCAAATCACATTAGACTCAGGGATGGGATCCCTTATCCATGTGTTTCTAAGAATCCCTAAGGAATGCTTTCAAGATTCTGTTTTTTTGCTGGATTTTGCTGTTATTTTTTTTTTAATTCATTCATTTGGGTTTTTTGGTCTGCTGCATTTCCCTTTAGCATAATCTGTTAGAATGGAATAATATATAACATCAATACATAACCCAAAATCTAGGTCATTCAGGGTTCTAACACACTACAGAAGGACTTAAGCAGAAAAGGGAAGACTGCTTCCAGGCATCCCAGCAAGGAAGGTGCCTCCACTGTAATGTAAAGTAGTAAAGATATGCCTTCATGTCACAATCATCGCCTTCCAGTGCCTATGGGGCATGGAATGTTTGGAAAGGAACAAATACAAGTCTTCCAAAAGGCTGGCTCTAATTCTTTATAAGCAAAAATAGCCAATAACCTAGTAAAGAGAGGATATGGCTTTTGTAGTCAAAAGATTTCAGTTCAAATTCCAAATTGTTCAGCTTCTCTGAACTTTACTGTCCTCAACACTAATGGTGATAATAATTCTTTCTTTAGCTAGTATCTGGAATGAGTACAGGTAAAGTGCCTGGATATGGGCTTCCATTAAGTGGTAGCTAATTTTTACACTACTAAAGGAACATTTTCTCTAGGCCAAAAGTTTCTGATATATTATTTCATTTAATCCTCACAGTTTGACTGCGAGGAAACTCAGGCTGAAAGAATTTGGGCCATTGGCCCAGAGCTTCCCACAGGGCAAGGACATAAAAGAGCTAGGATTAAACTAAGATTGACCTGACTCTCAAATCTCAGGTATTAATAGTTGTACTACTCTTTTGAAACACTGGAATGGCTAAGGGTCAGGATGGGGAGGGATGGTAGTGAAATTCTATAGGCCTTCAGCTTTGAAAAGATGCAATACGTTCCCCCATTCCCCTGTAACTCTAAGATAGAATACTTTGGAAATCTTTGTTCATCCAATGTGCATCCGCTTTTCCATATGACTCCATATTTCTGAGCAGACTGTAAACGACTCATTCCAAGCTCAAACCACACGCCCTGAGAACAGTACTAAGAGGAATTCAATTGATTATTGGGAACAAGGGTAGTCTCCCTGGCTAACAGCCCTTTCCCCTACCTTCCTGGCTGCTTGCTGGCTGTCAGCATGTTCATCTTTTGCACAAGGCGTCCAAGAACTGACAGGTTGGCGAGACAATCAATAGGAGAGAGAAGATGATTATCAAGGGCACAGAAGGCAAAGGTTATCACTATGTGTTTTAACTTCTATTTAAATTTTATAGGCCCTTCATGAGGAATGGTGAATATAAAATAATTTGCTGGAAAATCCAGAACTAATTAATCTATTGCCATATTCCATTATAATACATTTTAAACAAGGCACCTACCCCCTTTTGTAAAAGTCATGCATCCAATTCTAACAAGCTGTTTTCCCCTTTGCAATGTGAAAATTTTTATTCTACTGTGCCGAAAATTAAATTGGCCATGTGTATAAAAAAAGAGACAATAAAGGCCTACGGCACTAAAAACTCATTAAGATTTTAATTTTTTTTTTTTTGTGACAGTGCACAAAATATTATAAAGTAATGTGAAATTCGAATATTCTTAAATAATCAAAAATTGAAGTAGATGAAATAGACTCTTTCAGTACCAGAATTTTATTTCCTTCAGAAATTCTCTGTTATAGCTACATTTAAGGCCAGATTTGCTGCATATGTTGATCTGGGATATACAGGATAATTCGTGGAGTGTTCATTCAATCATAAGAAATAAAAAGCTATGTTAGCTTCCAAATAAGACTTGTAACATTCAGAATATTGTCTTAAACTGTTAAATCTCACTAGAGAGTCTTCAAAAAGGACATTTTTTCCCCCTTTGGCATCTCCAGGTCAAATGGTAAGAGCCCTAATGAGCCTCAGCCACAACGATTTGGCTAGTTAAAATACTCCACTTGGTGAATTATTTGGAAGCGGTAATAAGATAAGAAGCCAGAATTTTATTTCATATTAACATTCAAAGGTTTGCCCTAAGGTCATTGATCTAATTTATTAAATTTCTTAATGATAAAGCCCAAGGCAATTCCACCTGCTGTGCAGAATCGGCCTTACTCTTTGGCAGAGTCAATTTTTGCTACTATGAAATGGTTTTTAAGTTAAAATGTTGCTATTGCTGCATGGCAAGACCCCTCAGCCCTGTGGGTTTGAGTTTACAGCTAAAGCATCATCTTGCTGAAGATTAGTTTGATTTGGGGGGGATGTGGGAGGCCTAAGTCTGGAATGCAGAGACGAAACATCTCTTTGGAGACTAAAGTGGACATCTATTGTTCTGTTGTTCTGCCCTTACAGAATCGATCTTTTGCCCTCTGGAAGCAGCCCCCCTAGTTTTCCTTTTGGGGACTTGCCCTCCTCCACCACCTACACTCCTGGTGAATCTGTCAATTGAGATGTTTTGCTCTCTTTAGGCCAAGAGTGGGCAAATGATACTGCCCAGCATATGAGGCTCTCTTTGGAATTTGAGTATTGAACAGCATGGCAAGAATTTTAAAAAGAGTTTGGAATTGATTCATCCCGTGGTGGCAGGCTGAAAAGACTGTCACTTAGCTCCTGCCACTTAGATCCCCAGAGGTACTCTTATCTTTCCAAGGTCTATTTTCTCTATATATCTTCTGATTTTAGGAACTACCCCATATCCTATCCTTCCAATGAATTCCTTTTGTTTAAAGGTAGTCACAATTATTTTCTGTTGCTAACAACAAAGAATCCTAACCAGCATAGGTGTTCCTAAGGACATATACACAATATGAGTCACTGGGAGCCTGAGAATAAGCCCTACCCAGAAAAAGGCAAGAAATGCACAGTAAGGAGGCTGAAGACAGCCATAAACAACATTCAGCCTTGCACAGACTGGCCTGACTTTGATAAAGGTAAAGTCATCCCAATAATATAGACTTGTGCTTTTCACAGACTTCAGTGCACTCTATAAATTTATCTTCTCATTAGAAAAGCCATAAGACCATTTTCAAAGTCTATAGGGGAAAATATTTGCTTTCTCAGTGTCCTTGAAAGCCCAGATGAAAATGAATTGGAGTCTTTGTCCTGAATCTTCCCAACCACAAGGATCTAGAGGCAGGAAAAAGAGAGGAGGAAAGACTTCATCTTCCCCA
>RJWJ010009840.1:0-48791 GCA_004363605.1 Indri indri | reverse complement strand
GAAATTAATTGGACAGCTAAAAATATATATAGAAAAAATTAGCCGGGCATGGTGGTGCATGCCTGTAGTCCCAGCTACTCGGGAGGCTGAGACAGTAGGATTGCTCGAGCCCAGGAGTTTGAGGTTGCTGTGAGCTAGGCTGACGCCACAGCACTCGCCCCAGGCAAGAGAGTGAGACTCTGTCTCAAAAAAAAAAAAAGAAATAAAAAATCTGAACGGACCAATGAATGGGGAAATTGAAACAGTAAGAAAAACCTCCCAACAAAGAAAAGCCCAGGACTAGTTGACTTCACTGGAATTACTATAATGCCAATCCTTCTCAAACACTTCCAAAAAAATTAAAGCTGAGGGAACACCTCCAAATCATTTTCCAGTATTAAAATGGCCCTGATATCAAGGCCAAATAAGGAGATTACAAGAGAAGAAAATTACAGGCCAACATGCCTGATAAACATAGATGCAAAAATCCTCAACAAAATAACAGCAATCTGAATTCAACAGTGCATAGAAAGGATCATACACTATGATCAAGAGATGTTTTTTGTTCTCGTGTTCTTTTCCTCTTAAGCAAGCAAAGTTCCCTCCAGTGTTTACGACAGCAGGCTGTATGTTCCTGTGGCAACCACGCCCACTTAGAGGTCTGAATCTCAGCCTCCGGGCCTCCTACGGAGTTTCAAAATTCCTTCCTTATTCACTTTTTCCTCAATCCTAGGAGTAGGAGCTGCTTACCTTAAAGTTCTTTTTTAGTAGTTAGCACATCTTTTACTTAGTTTACAATTCACTTAGTCGACAATTATTTTCCCTGTCCAAATTAGTGGTATGATAATTTTTGTCCTCTGACTGGACTCTGACTAATATAATAGTAAATGAGATATTTGAGTCTTTAAATTTCTATTGAACATTAGAGATCAGATAAAACTCTCAGAAATTACAAATACGATTGCTCAAGTAAAATTTTCAATAGATGGTTAGAATATTAAGTTAAGAAAATCTCCCAGAAAATAAAAAAATCAATTAGAGACAGAAAATATGAGAGGTGAGACTGAGATGTAGAAGGGTGTGGGGGGAGTGAAGGGAAGTATAAGCTTGCCAGTACCTTCATCTTGCAATGTGAGGTGTAAAGAGATAGTATATATAATTAATCAAAAATAAAAGGGTATGTATACTATTGAACATGCAAAGACAATCAAAAGAGGAATTAAATATAATAATAGTAACACTTCTTTAGTGCTTTAAAGGTATTGACCCGCTTATCCTCAAAATAATCTTCTGAGGAAGGGACTATTATTATTCCCATTTTACAGATGAGGTAAAAGAGGCCCAGAGAGCTTGATTAACTTGTCTGAGATCACACAGCTGGGAAATAGTGCAAGTGGGACTCCAGAGTCTGTGCTCTTATCTATGTCTCTCTATGTTGGCAAGAGATGGATAGGGAAGGTGGCAGGCCATGCAGATTAGTTAAACCATTGTCTCTCTCAGCAATAGATTAAGATAATATTTTAAAGTGATGAATCAAGAAATAGTTAT
Source organism: Indri indri (assembly GCA_004363605.1). Lineage (NCBI taxonomy): Eukaryota > Metazoa > Chordata > Mammalia > Primates > Indriidae > Indri > Indri indri. The sequence goes on along the minus strand of RJWJ010009840.1, from coordinate 47,264 downwards.
AAGAGACAGGGAGGTAATCACCAGAAGAAACAAAAAGAGAAACTGCTTAAAGGGGTTTTCTCCCAGGAGAAGGACTGTGGGAGGCAGTAGGTGAATCCAAGCCTTGGCATTTCCCCTTGCAGGCCCTTCTCTATTAATAACACATACTTTAATTATGATTTATTCTAAACATTTTAAAAGACAAAAAATTATAAATTATCTCAGTTGAGAGAACAAATGGGATTATCAAGCTAAATTATACATTAAAATTATGCTTTTTTTTTTTTTTTTACGTTTTACATACTAGTTATACAATAAAAGATAATCTCAAATATGATAACAAGGAAAGTCCCTTCTCACCTGTGGTGGAGACATCAGATCTGAGTCCCTTAGAGAAGAAGGCCTGGTAACTACCCACAACAGGGGTTGGGGAGCCCCTATTTTCACACTTAGTAAGAGATAGGAAACTGGTTTCTAATCTAGTAAAGAGATGCCATATGAATCATAAGATGAAAATTTAAACATTAGCATCCATAAAAGGCTTTACAACTCCAGAACAGGAATGAGTGTCCAAAATGTGCCTTTTGTTCAACTAGAAGTTCTCCCATCACAGACGAAAGATGAGCTGTCTGGAGGATGGCCTTTAACAACAAGAAATGGCTCTGGATTCTTGTGTATGTTGCCAGACAGACTCTAGAGATATAGGCACAATTCTGTACTATATTAATCTAGAAACTGTATTTTTCAACCCTCACGTCAAATGCATCTCATCAACTATCATAAATTCAAACTAGTAGATTAAACTTCAGTAAATTAAATAGTTTGGATAACAAGCTGGTGCATAGCAAAATGTAATAATAAAGCCTTACACACCATTAACCTGAGGTCTTTTAGGCACGGATAATGATAACACGTTGATATGCTGCCATCTACTGCTCATTGCTGTACAGTCCTAGATTGACCACATGCTGAAATGGATTTCTTTAATTATTTTTGCTAAATGGTTCCCCATAGTCTCTGAAGCAGTTCCTGTTTTTCATGAAGCCTTCCGAGACCCAAATAAAGTCATTTTCTCAATTAAATGGTATTCATATGTAGACAAAAAATCTACAGATAGCTTTATACACTATGGGAAGCTCTGTGAATTCTGACCTAACCCATTGACACAGGTTCATCGAGTTTTCTTAGGATGTCACCCCACAAAAGTATATAAGGAAGGCTCAATTATTTCAGTAAGTCATCTGCTAAATTTGAATAATAATCACCATTACTAAGCAATTACTATTACTCATAAAATTTCCTTCAACATGTATTAAGAGTTGAGAGAGAAGGAATTCCTCTTTACCCAATATGTCAAAAGGATATTCTGAAAAAAATCTGAAAATCAGCTAGAAATACTGACTAAATTGCATTATTGAGCTTACTGGAAGTAAAGGAAATTCTCAGGGGCCCAAAGAGAAGAGAGTACTGAAACAGAAGTCAAGGGCTGAGGGCATTTCTACTCTGAGAGCATTTCCTGATACCAGGAATGTAGTCACAGAATGCAATGGCCTTCCAAAACATAGGACGTGAGGGCTTGTTCAGTGTGGGAACTGAGATGTTTGCATAAGAGTGGAACCCTCAAAAGACTATACCAGCAAAGGGAAACAAGGAAGTTTGTTTGTCACGGCTAAAGTTTAGGTGGAGGAAAAAAAAATCTCCCCTCTGAATTATAAACATAGCCGTTCTTATATGAGATTTGGTTTCAAATCTATATTAACCTGATAGGTTGCATATCAGATATAAAAAAAAGAGAAAGTTCAAAGATTACTCCAAGGTGTTTGGTGTTTGGCTTGAGTAAATGGAAAAACAGAGTTGCCATTACGTGAGATGGAGAAAGCTTCCAGTCGGGTTTGTTTGAGGAGGCAGAACATAAGGAGTTCAGCATTAGAAAAGTTAAGTTTGAGATGCATATCAGATAACTAAGGGGAGACATCTAGTATGCAATTAGATTAATGCATCAGGGGTTCAGGAGAGAAGAATGGATGGGAGAGACACACTTGGGAGTAGTCCGTATGAAAATGGGATTACAGAACTGGAAGAAATCATCAGGTGAATAAATGTAGATAGAGAAGTCCAGGAACTTGCCTCAGGGACACTCCAGTATCAAGAGGTAGAAGGGATAAATATAAACTAGCACAGGAACCTCAGAAGGAGGAGAAGCAGGAAAATGTGCAACCACTAGTTAGAAAATATAACAAGTGAATACATACAAAATAGCACCAAAAATACACAAAATACTGAGGAATACATTTAATAATATGAGAGACTTATAGGAAAGCTCTCTTATTTTAAAAAACCTTCCATGTCACCTTTTGGCATTTTTATATATACTGCCAAAGAAACTTTGGAATAGAAATGGCATAGTAAGAAGCTATTAAAATGAATGGGGTAGATGTATGTTACTGACATAAAAATTCTTCAAGGATAATAATAAATGATAAAAGACAAATATAAGATGACAGGAAAAAATCTATAGTATGAAGTTTTCTTTATAATTTAGTATATTTAGTATATTCATGAAAGTCTGGAAGAATGTATAAATGACTATGATCAGGGATTAACATATGAATGATCTTTAACTTCTACATTATAAACATCTGGATGATTATTTGAAATTTTACCATGAGCACATATGAACATTATTAACAAAGTTAGAATTTTTAATAAAATTTATATGGCATATATATAGTAGTCCCCCCTTAATCTCAGGGGATATGTTCCAAGACCCCCAGGGGATGCCTAAAATTGTGGATAGCACTGAACCCTGTATATACTATTTTTATTCCTACACATACATACCTATGATACAGTTTAATTTATAAATTAGACACAGTAAGAGATTAACAATTATAACTAAAAATGAAACAGACTAAAAAGAAATTGGTCAAAAAGTTAATTGAAATTCTCTTTGGGTAGTGGTATGGAGTACTTTTTCCTTTTTCTCATGGTTGTAAATATTTCACATTCTCTATAATATATCTATTCTCTCTTTTATTTTTCCTGCTTATAAAAATTTCCAAACACACAAATAAAAATAATAATAAAATATCAGGTACCTATCATATATCTACAATAATCACCAAAATTTAGAGATACATGTGTTATCTTTCCCCACCTTTTGTTTTAATCTGGAGTATTTTAAAGTACATTTCAGACACCTTGTCAGTCTAATCTATGCACTTAAGTCATATTTTTACATATCCACAATACCATTATTTTACCTAAGGAAATTAATAAAAATTCCTTAATATCATCTAATACTTCACTCATAATGAAAAATGTCTGATTACCTAAAACTTGTCTTTATACAGTTGGTTGTTTGAATCGGAATGCAAGCAAGGCCCACTCATTGCATCAGTTATGGCTCCAGAACCATACTCCAGTAGTAGCAAGTGCTAATGGGCTGAGTTGTGTCCCATCCCCAAATTCCTATGTTGAATTTCTAACCCCCAGTATCTCAGAATGTGACTGTATTTGAAGACAGGGTCTCAAATAGGTAAATAGGTTAAAATGAGATCTTTAGTGTGGGCCAATATGACTGTGTTCTTATAAATAGAAACTAAGACACAGGTACAGAGGGAAGACCATGAAAAACATAAGGGGAAGACAGCCATTTACAAGCCAAAGAGGGAGACCATAGGAGAAACCAACCCTACAGACCCCTTCATCTCAGACTTTTAGCCTCCAGACTTGTAAGAAAATAAATTTCTGTTCTTTAAGCCACCCAGGCTGTGGTACTTTATTATGGCAGCTCTAGCAAACTAATCTGTTCTGCTTGGTTAATGCACATCCTGTACAGGGAATTAAATATTTTGTGTATCAATCACAGTTATGTATTATTCAATGAATACACTATTCATTATTTGTTAAATGTTCTGAATACCCTAGATCTATTATATTTCTGAACAGTTCAATTTTTATATAATTTTTTGATGGTCAGCCAACTTTTATTATTATTACTGCACTACCACTATTAATTGCTTGCCTGCCTAGGACAATAGAGTGACCTTAGTCTTTCGCTCTTGGGTAATGAGGGCTAAAACAGCATATCTGCTTTCTCCAGTTTGAATATGGCTCATTAATATAGTATATATCCAACTGCCTACTGGATACAGCCCACTGAAACTAAACATCTTTTCCTCCATACCTGCTCATTCTGACTTTCCATTGTTAATTGATTAGCCATTTTCCACTCAGTTACCTGAACCGGAAACCTCAGCACCTTTAAAACATTTTTTATAATTTTAAAATAATTATAAATTTACAGAAAAATTGCAAGAACAGTATAAAGAACTTATGTCTTTGCCCAAATTCCCCAACTGCTGACATACTACATTGCTTTATCATTTTCTCTATATATATATTTATATTTATTTTTATTATTTATATATAGTTTTTTATGAACCACTTGAATTAGTTGCAGAAATGAAGCCTCATTACTTTTAAATACCTCAGTGTGTATTTTCTGAAAACAAAGGTATGTTACCAGAGTATAGTCATCAAAATCAGGAAATTAACATTGTTAAAATACTATTAATCCAGCGACCCCATATAAATTTTGTCAATTGTGTCAATATCTTTATAGCAAAAGAATCCAATTCCAAACCACGTGTTCCATTTAGTTGTCATGTCTCTTAATTCTCTTTCAATCTCAAAAAGTTCTTTACTTGTTCCTTTGTCTTTCATGACCTTGACACTTGAATTGTGCCCCTCAATTTGGAGGTGTCTGATCTTTCCTCATAATTAGATTTGGGTTATGCATTTGGGGCAGGAATATCACAGAAGTATGTTCTAAGCACCTGTTACCAGGTGGCACTCGATGTTGATTTGTATCTCTTGATTGGTGATGGCAAATTTTGATCAGCAGTGCCAGATTTTTACACTGTCAAATTTCTAACTTTTTCCCTTTGTAATTAGTAAATATATGGTGGGGAGATATTTTGAGACTGTGTAAATATTATGTGTCTCTTAAAACTCTCACCCTCTACTTTTAGCATACATTGATGATTCTTGCCTGAATCGGTGTTTACTGATTGCCAAATGGTGATGTTTCTATCTATAACATTCCTTCTACATTCATTACTTGGCAGTTTAATGAAAGAAAAAGCTTTTCTTTATCATCATTTTTCAAAAAATTCATTTATTTCAGTATAGACTCAAGTATTCTTATTATAATTAGTGGATTATAATCTATTAATATTATTATATTGGTGCTCAGATTGACCCAGATGTGACCAATGGGGGCTCCTTCAAGCTGGCTTCTGTGCCCCTTTGATATATTTCTTCATTCTGGGAGAACTTCCTTAATTTCTAGTGCAACAAGATTTTCCAGGCTCATGCTGTACTTTCCCTGCTCCTACTCTGGAATCAACCATTTCTCTAATGGGCCATAGTTCCTTTTAGTGGAGAATGGTGGTTAGAAACCAAGATCTAGGTACTATGTGCTCATTGCTTCTAGCTTACCATTGCTTCTAGACCCTGTTAACAGGTAGAACTAGGGAAAAAAACAATTAGTAGATAGATACGGATACACACACACAACACACTTTCAGCTACATTTATTTCTATATATGCTTGAGTAGCTATTGAAAAGTATGAGTTCACATTGACTTACTCAATTCTAATCCAGCACTACCACAAAGGATTTGGTGGAATTCCTCCTGTCCCAATTTGTAACTACCTTTGCTTTAGTAAGAAACCTGGCTCCCATTGGCCTCAATATATTTCCTTACTCCCTTTCATGCTTACCACTGTAAACTTAAAATAAAATCCTAAGCCCCCTACAGTGACTGAATGGACCCTTCTCGGCCAAGGGGACCCCAAAGAAACCTGAAAAACTAAGTTTCTGGACAGGGACAAGACAAAAGGTCAGACACATTTCATTATACTCACTCCCTTTGGTGGTTTAGATGCAACAACTAACCAGCAGTAATGTTAAAATAGACATCACGGGACTGACTGACCAGACTGTGGCGATAAGATACCAAATTATAAACAAGACCAAAGGCCATGCCAGGCAAGGGTTAAGTCACATCTGCAGACCATCAATTTTGCTTATCAGGTCAGTTACCCCAGTATATTGTGGCTTGCTCTGTGATCAGCAGACTTCCTTAACTTAAACATTCCTTGCTGCTAACTCCAAGTTTTTAGAAAGAATCTCTAAATCCACCTATGATTTATAAGCCCTGCTTCAAGATATCCTGTCTTTTCAGGCTGAACCAATGTGTGTGTATCTTCCATGCATTGATTTATGTCTTTGCCTGCAACTCCTGCCTCCCTGAAATATATTTTAAAAAGTCATTAATACATTCTGATTGCCACAGGAACACTTACTTGAGGCTTCCTGGGTTTGTGTTTTCCCCAGGCCATGGTCACTCATATTGGCTCAAAATAAGCCTCTTTAAATATTTCACACCACCTCTTCTCTTGGTAAGGGGTTGGGGAAGGAGCTGGCATAATTTTTGATTCCTTATCACTCTTCCATCCAATCAATCACTAAGTCTTGATGTTTCTACCTCTTATCATAAAAAATCTTTTGAATTCATCTATTTCTCTCCATTCTTACTGTTCTTTGGCATGCCCATACCACCTTCGTCTCTTACAGGCTACAGTAACAGTATCTTAACCGGAATTCCTGGATCTAGATCTGCTTTCTTCCCATCCATTCTCTACACTGCAGCCAGAGTTATCTTTGTGAAATTAAAATTTGATAATTTCACCCCATGGTTAAACCCTTCAATGTTATATCACTGATCTCACAATTCTGCCTGGGTCTCTTCACACCTTGCTTATCTCTCGTCTAATTTCCTCCCAAAGCCCCTAGCCTCATTATCTACCTTTTAGTCAGCCATGTTGAACTTATTTCTTGGATTATGCCAAGCTTACTTTTAGTGAACACTATACTTCACCTTCCTCTCCCTAGAAACCCTCCCAACCTAAACAACTTTACACATAATTTAGGTTTGTACTAAAATATCAATTCTGCTATGAAATATTCCCTGATCCTCCACTGTACCTCTGCAAGCTATTGTAAAGGTTGAAGCAAGAGACGATAACAGGTGTATATGCCAGCCAGTCTGGGGAATACATTCTGAAAATAATACCCAGCTAAGAATGAGCAGGGAGAATTATAACCTCTCTTTGTAAATGTGAGTACTTAAATGGCAGTTGTGAGGATGGATGAAAAGTACATAAAACACCTACAATGCATAGCTCCTAGAAAGAGCTCGAAATATGTCATCCATTGTTCATTCAACAAACGTTGAATGAAGTGCCAACTATCTCATAGATACAGTGGTAGATGCTGGGAATAGAGAAAATACATGCCAACAGTGAGAATGTAATTTATAGAATGAGTATCCAAGGTCTAAGAGGGTACACAGCAGGAATGTTTGAAGGAGTTAGTCAACCTGCTTGAGATTCAACTGGGGGGCCGGGCACGGTGGCTCATGCCTGTAATCCTAGCACTCTGGGAGACCGAGGCAGGTGGATCGCTGAAGGTCAGGAGTTCGAGACTAGTCTGAGCAAGAGCAAGACCCTGTCTCTACTAAAAAATAGAAAGAAATGATCTGGACAACTAAAAAAAATATATATATATATGTATATATATATATATAAATTAGCCGGGCGTGGTGGCACATGCCTGTAGTCCCAGCTGCTTGGGAGGCTGAGGCAGAAGGATCGCTTGAGCCCAGGAGTTTGAGGTTGCTGTGAGCTAGGCTGACGCCACGGCACTCTAGCCCGGGCAACAGAGCAAGACTCTGTCTCAAAAAAAAAAAAAAAAAAAAAAGATTCAAAGGATGGGCAACATTTGGGCTGAGACATGCAGAAGTAGGAGTGTACCAGGAGGAATTTTCAGGAAGAGGGGACAATATGTGCAAGGACTGAGGCATAAAGGGGTATGGATTGTTTTGTGTGGCACACATAATTCAGTATTGCATAAAACTGAAACAAGGTAATGAGAGATGAAACTAGTCAGGGAGATAAACCATCTTGTGTCCTAGGCAAAGTAGTTAGATTTTCTCTTACTGAGCGCTTTTAAAGAATTTTCGGCAGAATGGCATTATAAGATTTGCATTTTTAGTGAGGTCATTCTGGTAGCAATGCGGAGAATGGAATTTAGGAGTCAAAACTGGAGTTAGGGGACTGGTAAAGGGTTATTTGGGCAAGTTAAAAAAGAAGAATGGATATGCTTTGGTGTAAGACGTATTTAGGATACTCTACATGTATCTTACTAAAACACTGAGGGGATGGTGGTGGCTTAAAGCAAGACAAAAGTCTAGAAGGGGAGAAGGTTTAGAGTGCAAAGCTGAACAGCTAGCTCAGTTTGGCACCCATTGTATTAGTAATATTTATCATTGCGTCCTCACAGGATTTAGAGACACATGAGATATGCTTTGTAAGGTGTAGTGATGCCAATGAAAACGGAAATGCTGGCCTCCACACATAACTCTCTCGCTGTACAAACGAAGCAACAGGTTTTAGTGCGTGGCTATGACTGCAAAAAATGGCCTCCGATTTAAGAGTCCAGGAGTAACGCCTCTGGTATTTTTCCATCCCTGGTGACTAGGAGTAAAAGATGGCGCCTGTGGCAGAAATTAGAAAAGTGGGAGGGGGCATTAGGTGTAGAAAAGATGACGTTTTCACTTTTGTTTTGTTTTCCACACATAGTGAGATAGCTCTAGGCGAATAGTGGATAGTTTCCTTCAGATTTTGTCTGTAGTACAACTCTTCAATCTCCACACTTATCATGCTTTATTTTGTGGGCGCAATCGCGTGAGAGTGTCTGACAGTCTGTTTCTTGGCGTCATTTATTTTCTTAATCTTGACGGGTTCCGCGACAGCCTGCCCACCTCGCTTTGCCCCCTCAATACCTCCCGGTGCTTGCTACAGTTCTGAAGCACCTAGCGCATTTTCGGGGGTGAAGGTGGGGATGAACTCAGGCTCTGAGGGGCACCCGCGCACTCGCGGTTCCTTCGCGCTCCAGGTAGAGGAGATTCTTACCCCTTCCAGAGCGGCGGAGGCGGGGGCCCCTGGAGCGCGCGCCCGGGCGGGCTGAAGGCGCAGTGCAGCTCCTCCCCGCGCTGAGGCGCAGGCTGCCCGGCGGCTAGGCGGAGGTCCAGGCCGGGAACGCGGGCCGCGTCGGTTGTCATAGGAACGGCGGCGTAGGCAGGCGCTGACGTCAGCGGGCGGCGCGCTGTCCGCACTGCGGCACCGGCGCGCTCTCAGAGCCAGGGTCGACGGCTGCTGGGCTGGCAGCGTGGCCGCCTAATTCCTGGCCCGCCCTGTTTGGGGCAGGGAGCTGATTCGCACCGCGCGGGCTGTCGGCTCCAGCGGGACAGACAGCTCTGCGAACTTCTCTTTGTGAGTACCTGGTGGGCACGCTGGTGGCGGGAGCCCGGGCCCGGGCGCTCGGCCTGTCTCGGCCCTCTCGGGGGGCGGCGGTGCGGGGGCTGCTCGAGTCCGAGAGAACGGAGCTGCTTTGCGCCACCGCAGCCTGAATGGCCGTGCGCCCAGGGGGTTGGAATAAGATTTTTGAGCTATCTCCACGTACTTAACCCGCTCTCCTCTGTGGTCTCCTTGTCTCCGGAGTGTTGAGCATGGCGCTCTGACAGTGACTTCACTTCAGTCTTTGCAACTCCCGACTCTCGTTTAAAAGCTACTAGATCACTGGCGTACTATGTTTATTTCCTTTTAGAGAGTCAACCTGGTGCTGAATCTTAAACCTGTCAAAAAGCTTTCTTAATTACGTCTGAGAAAAGGTGATCGATGTTTAACATTTATAAGAAAAGAGTCAAATTATAATAATAGGGTCGTTTTGATATGCGTAAAAATTGAAAAAAATCTTAGACTATTTAGGAATCCTTATAAATAGTTGCGCTGCATTTCAGCATTACTGTGAAAATATCTGTGAAAATATGGCTTTTCTTTGTTTTGAGAAAGCGATGCTAACAGTTTTTTCACCTGTTGCGTTAACGATGTTGTTACTTCTTGAGCTTTCAGGGAGATTACTGGTTATGACGACCCTGGGAAAATTTTTGAAAGAATAATTGAAAGAAATTCAAATACCAAAAGTGTTTTTAAACCATATTTATAAACTTGGCTTATGAAGAATAATGTTTATGAATTTAGAGTCTTGTTTATTTGTAAAGAATCTTATTTATTTATAAATCTTGTTCATTTATTAATTGAATTATGTATACGGGGTTTTTGTTTGTCTCTTTTTTTCCCCTTGCTATAAAATTCCCTAAAGGAGTGAAATATCCAAACCTCTCAGCTTTTTCTGCCCTTGATCACATATTGGTTGATAATCAGGTGGTCAGGGAAAAATAAAATGAGATGAAATGTAATCCAGTTATTAATAATTTTCCTACACAGTATCTCTTAGAAGCTCTTGTAAAAGGGTTTATGAGGGAGAAGTTTTAAAATAATGGTATATATATAAGATTCAGGGATGTGTTTATGTCTGACCTTAATTTTTGCAGATAATGTTACTAATCATATGTTGGTCACTAATTCTATAATGTTTATTGCTATAATACACATTAACCTTTAGAGGTGATTATTTCTGTAATGTATTTGCCATGTTACCATTATAATATTAGTGTTTATTCAGTTATGCATTAAACTATTAGTAAATAATGTACATATATAATTTACTTAATCATGTATTTTATTTGTATAATTACTTATTCTTAATACAGTAATAATTAACATAAAGTAATTTTATTGAGTCACATGCTGATTACTTCGCTTTTTGATATTTTCTTTCCTTCGTACAATAAAGTAGGTGCCATTTTAATTTCCCAGGCAAGAAAAAAACCAAGGCTTAGTGAAGTTAAGTAGCTTGCCCAAGGGCACACATCAGTAAGCGGCAGAATAAGAGCTCAAGCCTGAGACTTTGTCTCTAGAACCATTATTACTGCCTTTTTTTTTTTTAAATGGGGATACATAGATAAAGAGAGCATAGGCCTGGCCCTCCAAAATCTAGCAGGTTTGTGGAGTTCACATTTTACCATAGTAAAAATTCAGGGTTGAAGTAGAGGGAGGTATGAAGATCAAGGGACTCTGGGAGCATAAAGAAGTACTTACCTGCCCCTCAGGTGAGACTGTTCCCTCTCCGCACCTCTAAGGTACCATTTGCATGTAATGTCAAAGGACAACGAGGAGTTTGTATAAAATGACAAAGGAGGAAAGGCATTTTTTTGGAGAGAGGGGTGTACGTGTAATGATACAAATAGTACAGAGGCAAGAGTGTTTTGCACGTTTGAGGTCCTGCAGGTAGTTTCGCATGGCCGGAGCACAGAATGTGTGTAAGTGTGGCAGTCATCAGTTTTATTCTTAAAAATTTATGCATATTGTGTCCTAATGTGGGAATTAATGTTTATTTTAGACACATGCTTCCATTTTTAAATAAAATTGGCAATTCAGGAGTTTCCATAGTTTTGAGTAGCTCTGACACAGAATAATGCATACTTAGGTATTTATTCCAGAAAGATGGTATAAATGCTTGTGCTAACTTTCTCTGTTGTAGCAGAATTTTCAGTGGCAGTTACAGAGTTATTCATTACCTGTGGGGGCGGTTCCCACAAGCATACTTTACTAATGTAATAGTGTATGCTCTTGGAAAGTCAGTCCCAAGAGCACGTTGAAATGTTCATTAATTCCTAAAAACACTTTAAAAAGTTTATTAACAATACCAAGTTAGATGATTGCTGCCTTTCAAAATGATTTTTTTTTTCATTTCAAATATATAAAATATTTTATTCAAATATGATCCAGTTTACTTCACTTGATTTCAGGACCCTAAGCTGATTCAAATATATTCAGGTCATTTGCATAAGATTGGAGTAAAGGAATATAGCTTTATTAGTATAAACCTAATGAAGTAGTAGAAATACAATGGCATAATCTTGCATGGAGAATATCGTAATAGTTTTTATTTTGGAGTTCCATATTATAAATAAATCCTCTTTGTTTTAATAGGATCCCGATTGAATCAATGCTTTATATTCTCAATGTTCTCCATAAAGCTGAGATATGCCCACTGGTAAGACTTTTATGAAATTTATGTACAAACTTCATATTTTATACATTTATTTTTGTTTGGTTTATTTTAAGGGGTTCTTTAACAGATTAATGAATAAAGTAGATGTCATTGACCAAATATTGCATTTAGAGATATTTATTAGTTTCATATTCAATTTTCTATTTAATGTTGGTGATTAAGGTTAGTATGTATTCAGTGTATAGCAGTTTGGGACTCAACTGGACAAGGTAAATAATGATTGTAACATATGGTTAGTTTTTATTCTTTATCATCAAAATTGGATGTCTTACTCTCCAGCAGTCATTGGAAATCTTTTTCTTAAAAGTCCATCTAGTAAATATTTTAGGCTTGGTCTCTGCTATAACTACTCAACTCTGTCAATAAAGCATGAAAGAAGTCATAAATTTCAATAAAACTTTATTTACAAACACAGGTACCTGCAGGCCATAATTTGCCAACACTTGCTCTGGGGCATTCATTCATTCAGCATTTATTCATTTAAGACGTATTTATTGAGTACCTACTCTATGCCGTACCTCATGATAGTAGTTATGGATATAGTTATGAACTACAGAGTTTAGTGGGAGAGACAGACAATATTTTTATTTAGGTAGATATCAACATAATTGTACAATTTCCACTTGGGTTAAGTGCTGTGAAGGAAGACAACAGCCTGCTATGTGAGACAAAGGAAAATTTAGATGAGGTTGTCAGGAAATGTTCCATTTTAGAGGCAACATTTAAACAGCTTAACATCAGCCAAGTGAGGAGTTAGAGGAAGCTTGCTCCAGGTGGAAGCAACTTCACCTGGGAAGGAGCTTGCTCTGATGGAGGAGCTACAAGAAAGGCAGTATGGCTAGAATGTAAGTATCTAGAGGATATTTGTATTGATTTGAAGCTTTAGAGATAGTCAGGTCAGGAAGTGCAAAACCTGCAGGGCATTTGAAGGACTTGTTTTAGGGGTCTTGGGGAATAACGTGATCTAATTTATGTTTTAAAGGAGAAATGACCATTAATATTGCTGAATGCTGATTACAGGCTAGGCAGGTTAGCCATTTTTCATGCAAAATGATCTTTGACATAGGATTATTGTGATTTTACAGATAAGGAAAATGACATTTAGAGATGTTAAGTAACTTGTCTAAAGTCACATAACACATAACTAACAGTGGTAGATGTTATTGTGCATCAGAAGTAAAAAGTTAGCAAAGGAGACTTTAGTTTTAGCAGTAGTGACCAAAAAGGTAAGAGGGATACAGGTGAGTGTGTTGTCACCAAAGTGAAAAGGAAAAGTATTTTAAGATGGAGATACTGGTTCTAATGTAGCTAGAGAACTCATACAGGTATTTACAAGACCATATTCCTTAATGTAACAATAATAATTCAGGTATGTGTTGTAATAGAGTTGTTTAGAAAATGATGTGTCTTTGTCTTTTGTAGCTGAGAGTGAAGCAAAAGCAAAAACCAAAGTTCGCTTTGAAGAATTGCTTAAGATCCACAATGATCTAATACGTGAAAGAAAAAAACTAAAGAAAAAACTTGTCAAATCTAGAGAAAACATCTCAGTGAGTATTGATCATTTGGTAATTTAGTGACATATGTCTGCATAAAATTATGGCTTCCATGTTAAAATTCTAAGGAATTTTGGAAATTAAAAACAGTAAATCTATCCTATAAAATCAATATAGATTGGAGAACTGAGACACAGAAGTAAAGAAACTTACCCAGGATCATGCAACTAATGCTAATGAATCGAGGTCCTCCTGATTCTACATCTTGTGTTTATGACAACTGCGCTGTGCTGGCTCCCTGTTATATTGGTGTATAGTGTGGGCAAATAGAGGACTCTTAGGAGAACAATTGATCATTATTGATGGTTCAAATGCTAATAGTAGAAAACCTATGTGAGTCAACTTAAAGTGAACAAGTATACAAAAGTCAGCCATTATAACTAGAAACAATAAGTTACAACATGGTGGAGAAAAAATAGAAAAATTAACAGGTAAATATTACATACATAGAAACTACAAAAATCCTGAAAGATCTTTAAAAGTAAATTTTCCAAAAGTAAAGATTCCTGTGAAATAAATCTGTAAATTTTATTAGAACATGTTACAGAAGGGTTGCACTTTATGTATATTAGGTGTTTCCAAATTAATTTTTAAGTTTTTGGTGGCTCACTCCTGTAATCCTAGCACTCTGGGAGGCCGAGGCGGGAGGATCACTTGACCTTAGGAGTTCAAGACCAGCCTGAGCAAGAGGAAGACCCCGTCTCTACTAAAAATAGAAAAATTAGCCGGGTGTGGTGGCATATGCCTGTAGTCCCAGCTACTCTGGAGGCTGATGCAGGAAGATTGCTTGAGCCCATGAGTTTGAGGTTGCTGTGAGCTAGGCTGACGCCACGGCACTCTAGCCGGGGGAACAGAGTGAGGCTATGTCTCAAAAAAAAAAAGTTTAGTCCAATTGTAATAATCTCCAGTGGGCTTCTACTTTAGTTGACAAAATTAGACTAAAGTTAAAGAAGAAGAATAAAAAAGGAAGATTAACTAAAAAACTTTTAAAGAATGAGGTGAGTATAGCTTTTCTACATGCTTCAAGAAGATATAAATATAATTCAAAAATAGTATTGATATGGTTGCGTTAGCTTTTGAGGAAAAAGCTCATTTAGAGTCTCATTTTATCTCACACTAAATGATCCAGACAGCTCAAAAAGTTAAATGTGAAAATCTAAATTAATAGGCAAATACTTAAATAAGAAAATAAAAATGGCTGGCTGGTTAAATCTTCCAGTGTGGAGAGAGATTCTGGTCTTAAGAGGGATAATAGACATCCCAAATAAAGAGAATATTCTCTGCCTGCACACTCAGTAAGTATTTGTTGAAGACTCAGTAAATATTTGTTGAATGAATAAATGTGATGTACAAGATACTTTCTTTGTCAAAAACAAATGCAACTAAAAGCCAATTCACTGAGAAAAATGCATAATATTTTTATGGACATAGAGTTAATATTCTTACATATAGATAATGATGATTAGTAATAGAGAACACATATATTCTATAATCAGAAGGACCTTCTGAGTGTTTTGTAGTTATATTATCCTCTTAATCCTCAGAACAATCTTATAAGTTTCATTCCTGTTGTTAATATGTAGAAAAAGTAGTATAAATAGATACTATAAATATTAAGATCCTAAATAGCTAATTGAGCAAAAGCCATGAAAAATAAAACCAGTTACAAGATAAAATAGCATTAATCAAATGTGGAAGAGATTAGAAGAGATTAGAAGAGATTAGATTAGAATACTGAAATGATATTTTAGCTTACCAAATAATTATTTAAAAGTTTAGTAGTAGTAAGGGAGTGAGCAAGACTTTTTGATACAGTGCTGGTAGAAAGGTAACATAGTATAGCATTTTTACACAGCTCTTTCAGGAAGTTTGACTGTGAGGGAGGGGTATTGTGAAGATGATATTAATTGGATTAGGGTATTATTTAAAGTTTTCTAGAACACAAGTAGACAAGATCCACCTATTTATAATGGGAAGGGAAAAAAAAGGATGATTTTGTGTGCATGGAAGTTTTTAGACTTGGTAGCAGAAAGTTCCAGCTTCCCATTCGATGGCTTATATTTGTGAACCTAAGACAGAAAGTGACAACATTGGATGTTAGAGATGAATGAAGAAGTTTTGAAATAGTCACTGTGGAAAAGACAAGAAAGAATGCAGATGAACAGATTATGCAACATAGAAGAATTGTCCAGTAGCTTTGAGGTCCCAGTTGAGTTTGTAGTCCATATTTTTATGATAATATCAGTTTTTTAAGTGGTTGAGGTTTTTCCGGCAGTATTCAATAGGTTGGTTACAGTTATGGAGATAAAGATCATTAGATTTGAACAGTGCTTGGAGTTTTGCCAGATAAGGTTTGTGGATGAGAAGTATATGATAATGGCAAGTGATGACTGAAGTGATGGATTGAGGGATCAGAGCATCAGGAACTAGATAAGAGGGGCTTGATAAATGAGGAGACTGTATTTGTCCCAGAGCATAATAAACTGTTTATTATATACAGTAAGTCTGGAGTGGTTTGATATTCAGCAGTAGTAAATGGAACAAATAAATATAAATTTCTAAGTAAAAAGTAAGCAAACTATAGCTATAATTATTTTTGAAGTTGCATCTGAATTCTTTTAAAAGCAGAATTTTAAGCCCCATTTTGCTCATTATAATTGTCTATTACTATATTATCTTTATTTCTTGATTTCTCCTATCTCTTTTTTTTTTTTTTTTTTTTTTTTTGAGACAGAGTCTCACTCTCTTGCCTGGGGCGAGTGCCATGGCGTCAGCTTAGCTCACAGCAACCTCAAACTCCTGGGCTCGAGCAATCCTACTTTCTCAGCCTCCCGAGTAGCTGGGAGTACAGGCATGCGCCACCATGCCCAGCTAATTTTTTCTATATGTATTTTTAGCTGTCCAGTTAATTTCTTTCTATTTTTGGTAGAGATGGGGTCTTGCTCTTGCTCAGGCTGGTCTCGAACTCCTGAGCTCAGGACAATCCGCCCGCCTCAGCCTCCCAGAGTGCTAGGATTACAGGCGTGAGCCACCGCGCCCGGCCTCTCCTATCTCATTTTATTCTTACAACTGTTATTTCATATAGGTGTTATCTTCTTTATCTTATGAATTATAGTTTCTGAAAATTTTATTTTGTACACTGAATTTTAAAGGGTAGAAACTTTCTAAATTCTCTAGATATTACTAATATTCATTCATGTGTTCATTCACCTTTATAAGTGCTGGTCTGGAATTAGTTCTTATAAATCTGGAATTACCTTGGCTCTATCAAAGACAAATTTAGAACTCCAGTCTCTTCCGTGGGGTAACTGAATACAGCTTCAAATGGATCATACTTGTTAAAGTAATGTAACTGTGTCCCTGAGCAAAGCCCAATATTTAAAGGAATCCCAGCAAAATCCAGCAGCCAACAATATAAAATTCATAATATCTGATATCCAATCAAATACAACTAAGCATTTTTAAAAAGAAGATAATATGACCATAACCAAAAGATAACTCAATCAATAGAAACAGACTGTAGGAGAGAAATAGGACATATTAAAAAAAAAATAAATCAAACTTCTAGAGATCAAAAAAATATATAGTATTTAAAATTATAAATAGACTGGATGGAATTAGCAAATTGTACATTGCATAAAAACTTAACAGTGAACTTGAAGAAATAATAATATGAGTTATCCAAATCAACAGCAGAGAACCAGTGGTAGGATGGAGTGGTCTGTTCTGGCTTATGAAAGCTATTTGTTAAATATCGGGATATTTTATAAACTGGTTATTAAACCATTGGTAACTTAAAATTGGCTATCATATGAATATGTACATCATGGAAATTTGTTAACACTAGATATGAGAGCTTTTTATTTATACTGCCCTACCCCCCACTGGAGAGCTTATTACCAACATACCACTAAAAAAGGCCTAGGGGGAGGGGGTGGGGTTTGAGAGAAGGAGGAACAGAACAGCAGGACCTGTAGGATAATATTGGGCATTTTATCTTGTGTATATTTGAAGTGTAAGAAAGTGGGGGACAGAAAACATTGAAGAAATAATGATCAAACATTTTGCATATTTTATGGAAACAATAAGCCCAAAGATCCAAGAAGCTTAACAAATCATAAACAGAAGAAATGTAAACAAAATCATACCAAGGTACATCATACTAAAATTGATACAAACCAAGGATAAACTGAAAATCTTAAAAGCAGCCAGAGAAAATAAAGACATTTTATACAGAAGAATAACGACAACAGACTTCTTATCAGAAACTATTCTAGCTAAAGCCAATGGAACATTTTAAAATATTGACAGAAAAGTGACTGCCAACCGAAAATTCTACACCCAGGAGATGTATTTTGCAAAAATGAAGGTGGAGTAAAAAGATTTTGAGGTGAACAAAAGCTGAAAGAATTTGTCAGTAGATTCCTAGCATAAGATTAAACAAAAAAGAGAAAATAATACAAAGAGGAAATTTGGATTTACAAAAAGCACACAGAAAATAGCAAATGTGATATAGAAGTTTTTTCTTATTAAAAAATCTCTTTAAAAGATAACTTTTAAAGCAAGAAAGATAACAATTATTTTCGTGGGCTTTATGATACAGGTTGAGTGTCCCTAGTTCGAAAGCTGAAATGCTTCAAAATCTAAAACTTTTTGAGCACCAAAATGCTCAAAGGAAATGTTCATGGAGCAAAAAGATACAGAGTAAAATCAGCAAAGAGAAAAAGAGCATGGGGTGCAGCCCAGGAGAAAACAGATACAAGCTTCCAGGTGTACCCTCCTAGTTAGAGTTGCATGGGACTCAATTCTACCAGCAACAGTGTGTGACAACATGTGCAAAGTGTTGCCAACCCGGGAAGCTCACCCAAACCTTGGAGTTCATGGTTTTGGGGCTGGGGGGTGTTTGCCAAATAGTTGGTGAACAAATAATACCAATTCTATGTAAACTCTTCCAGACTATACAATAAGAGGGGATACTTCTGCACTCCTTTTTGTGGGTAATCATTACACTGATAGCAAAACCAGACAAAGAAATTATAGGAAAATTACAGACCAAAATCCCTTTTGAAAACAGATGCAAACATCTTCAACAAAGTACTAGGAAATCAATATTACAAAAAGGATAATACACCATGACCAGGTGGGGTTTATCTCAGGAATACATTGTCAGTTAAAAAAACCATTTAATGTAATTTACCATGTCAAAGAATTGAATTAAGAAAAAACGATCATCTCAGTAAATGCAAAAACATTCATCAACCATTCCTGATAACTCTTAAACCAAGAATAGAAGAGAACTTCCTCAAACTGATAAAGGGCATCCAAAAAATCCACAGCTAACATCATACTTAGTGGATAAACTGAATACTTTTGCCCTAAGTTTGAACATATGTCACTGTATTTATTCAAAATTGTATTGGGAGACCCTGTCTAATGAAATAATGCAGTATTTTTAAAGATTGTAAAGGAAGAAGTAAAACAGTCTTTATTCACAGATTACATTATTGTCTAAGTATCCTAAGAAATCTACAGAAAGCACTGCTAGAGTTACAGATGCTGATCAGTTTATGATGGGGGTTACATCCTGATAAACCCATCACAGGTGGAAACTGTGGTAAGTTGAAAATGCATTTAATACACCTAGCCTATCAAACACTTTAGACTAGTCTACCTTAAATGTGCTTAGATACTTCCAGTAGCCTACAGGTGGGCAAAATTATCTAACACAAAGCCTATTGTATAATAAAGGTTGAATATCATGTAATTTATTGAATACTAAAAGCGAAAAACAGAATGGTTTTATGAGTACTTGAAGTACACTTTCTACTGAATGTGTGTTTCATAGCATTGTAAAGTCAAAAAATCATAAGTCGAACTGTTATAAGGGACTGTATTAGTGAGTTCAGAATACATGGTCAATGTATAAAAACCAATTGTATTTTTGTACTAATAATGAATAATTTGAAATTAAAATTTGAAAGTTATTTATAATGGCAACAAAAATGTGTAGCATTCAAGGGTAAATTTATCAAAAATGTGCAAGACCTGTACACTGAAACCCCCAAAGGGCTGAAAATAAAGACCTAAATGAATAAGATATTCATGTTCATAGATTGGAAGAATCAATATTGTCAAATGTCCATTCTCTGGCAATTGATCTATTGAGTCAGTTCAATCCTAGTCAAAATGCCTATAGGTTTTTTAAAATGGAAAGTAATTATAAAATTCTCTGGAAATATAAATAATGGAATTAGAATAGCCAAAACAATTTTGAAAAAGAACATTGAAGCAATTACACTATCTGATTCAAAACTCAGTATAAAGCTATAGTAATCAAGACAATCTGATATGGTCATAAAGATAAGCATATAATAAATCAGTAGAGTAGAATAGAGTCCAGAAAGAGACTCATATATATGGTCAATTGATTCTTGACAGAGTTACCAAGGTAATTCACTAAGGGAAAGGATAATCTTTTCAACAGATCATCCTGGAACAATCTGATGTTCATATACAATATAATAAACTTGGTACTCTGTCATGTTTAGAAATTAAGTAGAAATAGATCAAAGACCTGTATATGAGAGCAAAAACTATATGACTTATAGAAGAAACAAAAGATAAAGCCTTTGTAACCCTGAGTTAGGTAAAGGTTTCTCAGAATACAAAAGCATAAACCATAAAAGAAAAAAGGGATAAATTAGGCTTTGAAAATTCAAAATATTGCTAGGAAAATGAAAAGATAAACTATAAGTTGGGAGAAAATATTTTCAAAGTACTGATAAAGTGTTATTATTTATAGAACATATCAAAAACTCTTATAATCAAGTCATGCGAAAACAACCAACCTAATAAAAATAGGCAAAAGATTTGAACACTTAACCAAAGAAGAGATATGGATGGCAAATAAGCACATGTAATGATTCTTAATGCCATAGTAATTAGGGAAATGCAATTTGGAACAATACTGAGATACCATTGCACCTCTATTACAACAGCTGAAAAGCAAAAATTGACAGTATTAAGCGCTGACAAGGATGTCAAGTAACTGGAACTCTTACACATTGCTGATAGAAATGCAGAATGGTACAGCTACTTTGGGAAGCTATTTGGCAGTTATTTAAGAAATTAAATATTTTCTTATTATATAGCGCAGCAATTCCACTTGTGGGTGTTTACTCAAGAGAGATGAAAACACATAACAGCACAAAACTGGAAATAATTCAAATGTCAATTAATTGGTGTATGGAGAAACAGAATGTAGCATATATCTATACAATGGAATACTATTTAGCAAAAAAGTAATAAACTACTATAAATGCAACAACATGGATGAATCCCAAAAGCTTTATGCTGAGTGAAGGAAACAAGACATGAAAGGCTATCTATGGTATGATTCCATTTATATGAAATTCTAGACAAGGCAAAGGTATAGTGATAGAAAGCAGATCAGTGGTTTAGTGGGGCCAGGGCACAGAGGGGAAGGGGTTGACTTTGTAAAAGGACATGTGGGGTGATGGAAATGGTTCATCATGATTATAGCAGTGGTCACATGACTTTATACATTTGCCAAAATTCATTTAACTATACACTTAATATTGGTGAATTTTATTGTATGCTAAGTTATATCTCAATAAAGCAAATTTAAAAGCAGACATACTAAAGCAGAAAAACCTAAATGATGTAAAGAAGTGAAAGATGGGCAAAGATATAATAAAACAGGAACATGAGCAAATATATTTGGGACATTTCAACAAAATCCAATCATAATCTATTAATAATCCATGAAACAAATTCCACAAAGCAGACATTTTTTTTACTGTAGTACAACAAAGCTAGAAAATAATATAAAAATTTTAGAATTTATACACTGCTTTGAAGTTTATCCCATAAAGCTGTTAGAGGGAAAAAGGAAATCAAAACCACATGAACAAGACTATTTAAAAAGTAATGAAAATATCAATATAATGCTATGATTGGGGTGCTACCAAAGATACTCTGGAAACCATTTATTGCAATATTTAAGAAACAAACAATTGAACAAAGAAAAAGACAATAACAAATACATAGTCCTATAAAATTAATATTAGTACAAAGGCTAACAGAGTAATGCAACAGAGTAGTAAACAAAGAACTGAGCCACATATGATTGGCTTGCCCGGAGTTTCATTTTTAAAATCTTTCAGACCATAAATCTTTCTTCTATTTGTAATTCTTGGTTATCTCTTTTTCTAATTATTTCCTTCGGGACTGTCCTCACTATTTGTGTATATTGGCGCTACATTTCTGGTACTGAAAAAGTAGACAAGTTTGCATATGTCCCATTTTAACATAACAAATTCAAGGTTTTTGAGGTATGACTGTATTCATTGAAAGAAAGCAAAAAGAAGTTTCTGAAAAGTTTAGCAATATTTTTTCTTTGTGTGAGATAACCAGGGTTGAGTTTTCAGTCTTTTTTTTCTTTTTTGGCATTTTTTTGCTTTTTTAATTTTTTTTTTTTTTTTACTATTTTAAATTAAGCCCATATTGCTTCTGAAACGAAATGTCTGAAAATAAACTTTATTTTTTAAAAGAGAGAGATTAGGCCGGGCGCGGTGGCTCACGCCTGTAATCCTAGCACTCTGGGAGGCTGAGGCGGGTGGATCGTTCTGAGCTCAGGAGTTCAAGACCAGCCTGAGCAAGAGCGAGACCCCGTCTCTACCAAAAATAGAAAGAAATTAATCGGACAGGTAAAAAAATATATAGAAAAAATTAGCCGGGCATGGTGGCGCATGCCTGTAGTCCCAGCTACTCGGGAGGCTGAGACAGTAGGATTGCTTGAGCCCCGGAGTCTGAGGTTGCTGTGAGCTAGGCTGACACCATGCACTCGCCCCAGGCAAGAGAGTGAGACTCTGTCTCAAAAAAAAAAAAACAGAGATTATTTTTATTAGTTTTGATTACTAAAGTTTTTTGGGGGGAGGGTATGACATCATAATTTACCTTTGAAGAATAGAATTTAGAAATATATTTTAGGTGAGCAAGAGTCTTGGAGATGGTAAAATATTGGACATATTTGAGGATACTAGTTCTTTTACCATTTTTCCATTACCTTTTCATATATGTTGGATATTTTCTAATTACTTTTAAACATGGGGAGTTTCAAAAATTGAACCTCAGTATTCATTGGTAAGCTCATCCATTTCTGGAAGAGTTCTTGATTTTGATTTTGTCTTCATCTTTTAGCACTTTGGTTTTTGTCTATTCTGTTTTTCAACAGATCTGTTAAGCTTTTATTTCTATTACTCAAAATTTTGTTTCTAACTTCTGCAGTTGTTTTTTTTATCCAATATAATTTTGGATTTCTTTATTAATATTAATTATACTTATTTTAAATTCTTATTTTGTTTATGCTATTTATTTTCCTTTGGTGTCCATAAATTGTGTTGAATTTGGTGACTTTTCCTCATTGTGCTACTTTCCTTTAGTGTTTGTTAATTTTTAGTTGTCTAGTCATTCTTATATTTAAGAATCTCTCTTCTCCTGCCCGTTGGTTTTTTTTTTTTTTTTTTTAAACATAGTCTGCTTCTGCTGTTTGTGGGAGTTGTACTTATGCGAAGGACACTGCCCTTTCTCTGTGCTCAGCTGCTTAATTCCATGGGTGAAAGTCAACACAAGTGGAGATGGGAGACAGAGTTGTTCATTCCAGCTCCTCAATTTGTCATCTTCAGACTTATCTCCCTCTTCTTATATTAATTGACTCTGATTCTTATGGCTTCTCCAAAACTACCCTTATCTCTGGAGAAGCGGGGCTGTGGTATTCTCTGGTAGTTTCTTAATGGCTCTGATCCTGCCTAGTTTTAATCCTTGGAGGATGTCTCAAAATATTTATTTTACTACTGGTAACATTCCTTTTTGATTTCCAGACTTTTATTGATTTTTTTCTATTAAAAATATTGTACATTTTAAATAATGTCGATTGGGGAAAGAGGTACAGGTATGTGATTTAACTTGATCATGATATTTAGCAGCATTTTAGTGATATATTGTCCTAATTGCAGGTAATCTTAGAGCTATGGAATTTTGGTTTTAGAGTATAATTCTGAAGCAAGATTAATGAATGACCCATGTATGTTTTCTGTTGGGGAACCTAAAGTGTCTTAAATACAGTAGCTCTTTTATCAGTTTCTCAAATATCTCCTAATTAGATTAGAATGTGGATCATTCTGCCAAAGAGGAAAATAGCAATTAAGATTTGAACAACTAATTCACTTCTGAAAAGTCCTTAAGTAGTTTTTCCCATGTTAATTAACCTTTAATCTGAAGTTACTTTCAGAGATTACTAATCTAATTCTGGGAGCATTAACTAAGAGAATACTAATCAGATGCTCTAGAATAGTATCATTATGTCCAGGTAAAAAACTAAATAATCTTCCTAGTATTCCATATTTTTGAACATTAATTATTGTGTTTATATAATTAAACTATGCTTGGCTGAAACTTTGTTATTTTGTCTTGTTTTCTTAGCTTGACACCGTTAAAAGCAATCTTCAGAATATTAAAGAAACTACAAATGATGATGTGAGTGCAACTAACACTAATAACCCAGAGAAGAGCATGCGAGTCACTAAAAATAAACTGAGGAATACACAATCAGCAACTGAAAATCCAAATGATGATATTAGTGTAGAGGAAGACAAACAAGGAAAGCCAAATAAAAAGGTAATAAAGACAGTACCCCAAGTAACTGCAGAAATGGAACCAGAAACTTCTGAGAAGGTGGAATCTACACATCAGAAAACACGTACAAAGTCACAACCAGGTGTTGATCATCAGAAAATTGAGACGGCAAATGAGGGGAGAGAAAATAATAATTTAGAAGAAGAAGAAGCACTAATGCAAGCATATCAACTCCAAGTAGCTGAAGAAATGGCAAAGGAGATTAAGAAGAAAATAAGAAAGAAACTGAAAGAACAGTTGACTTACTTTCCCTCAGATACTTTATTACATGATGACAAATTGAGCAGTGAAAAAAGAAAAAAGAAGAAAAAGAAAGTTCCAATTCTGTCTAAAGCTGAAACAAGGTACATTGATCAATGTCTTCTTTAAAAAAGCACTCTATTATTTTCAGCTTTTGAGTGTTATCTGTAGTTAAACAGAAAATTCTTAATTTTTCATTTGGAGACATTGCCACTAAGATAATAACAGCTGACCTTTACATAGCTCCTTACTATGTACTAGATGCTTTACAGGAATTAACTCATTTCTTTCTTTTAATAGTCCTATGAGGAAAAGTATAATAATATTATCATCCTATTTTGCTGATGAGGAAACTAAAGTCACAGAACTAGTAAGAGGCTGAGCCAGAAGTTTGGCAATCTAGCTCCAGTGTCTCTACCTTTAACGACTCACTTATATCTGCTTTTAAAAATAATAGAAACCTAATTACTTCTCCTTTTTTGAGTTATAAATTCTTGTTTGGGTATATAAATAGAGCTTTTTTTCTTATTATGCCAATAACATTTGTTCATTGTAGAAAAATTATTCAAAGGTAATCACTATTAGCAATTTGGTATTCTTCTAGTCTTTTTCTATGTGCCATGCTTATACACATATGCTTGCATAAAGGGTATAAGTTTCTGTGAGCATATTCATTTTTTTATGTTCTCTCCTTGGAGAAAACAGTAATGTAAAAATGTTTTTTAACTGCTGTACTTAACTTTTTCCCCCTGCATTTCTCCTTTAGAGAAACTATTTGAGGCGAGAACATTCTAGATGTGACTATTCCTTGGCATTCAGGGGCAATTTTCCCTAAAGCCTTCAGCTAAAAATAATTCCCTAATTATTAAAAGCTAGATAGCCAGTGGTAGTAAAGAGAAGGCAATCAGGTTGCTACAGGGACATTTTAGCATATGTATTAGTTATGTATTGCTAATTTAAAAATCACCCCAGAACTTAGCAGCTTAGAACAACAAACATTTATTGTCTCTCAGTGTCTGTGGGTCAGGAATCTGGGGTGCCTCTGACTGTCAGGGGGTCTTTCACAGGCCACAATCAGGATGTTAGCTAGGGCTGAAATTGTCTCAAGCCTTGACTGGGGAAAGATCTACCAAATGACATAATTGTTAGAAGGTCTTGGAAGATCAGCTTCTAAGATCACTCATGTGACTGTTGGCAGGTCTCAGGTCCTGACTGACTTTTGGTCAGAGACATCTATTCCTTGCCATGTGGACTTCTCCCTGTGGTCTACTCACGACATAGCCACTTGCTTCTCCAGAGCAAGGTCTCTAAAAGAGTGAGAGCAAGACAGAAGTCACAGTCTTTTTGGAACTTAATCTTAGAGTGACATACATTACCTTTACTATAATCTGTCTGTTAGAAGTAGGTCACTAGGTCTAGCCCACACAAAGGGAAGGAGATATCGAGAGTTGGATATGAGTAGCGGCCATCTTAAAAGCTGTTTACCGCACATTATATGTAAATCTTCCTTCTTCTCAACTACCACATCTGTGATGGACTGGTAAGCATACTTACTGTAAAATAGGGCTAGTTCATGAATTTTAGATAAAGCCATGGCTCACATGACAGTGGCATGCAAAGGTAGCTGTACTTAAATAGTATTTGGTGATGTGATAAAATGATAGAATGGCTTTCTGGAATAACTAATTTGAAATATTTCTCTCATCTTTTTATTTCTTAATGCTTTTTTGAAAGATGACTAAGGATATTGGAAGCCAATTTTTTATTACTTAAATGCAGATTTTGTACTTGATAAATTACAAACTTTAGTAGGCTGGTTTCTCTTTAAACTCAGTGTGCTTCTGGGCTGCTGTTCCTTACCATTTATTAGTTCATGTGATGCACATTTTAATTTCAATAATAGCCTTTTGAAAATGTAGTTACACCAACCACTGGAAAACACAAGGAATTAATTTTTACCTAGAAATCAAAAGTTCTGTATCCGAAGCCTCTTGAAAACAGAACAAACATAGAACACTTTTTTGCCTTTAAACAAAGTAATTTAGAAATTTGTTCATTAATCATTTACTTGGTAGCAGGGTAAGGAAGCTTTGATCAATGCTTTGTGAAGACAGATTCATTGCTCATAAAATGCAATTTCATTTTTCCCTGGGGTTTAGACCTCAGGTTAAGTTGGCTTATGGGATATGTAACTCCTCACAAAGTACAAAATAGTACCTATGATAACCTAGTTTGACAGCTAACCATTTCAGTATATAAGAAAGTATATGCATCTCCAGCAGAAAATAATATCAATTTTAGGATTATCCTTGCCTCTACTTACTGTTCATCTGTTGCACTGTGAATAATTATAATAATAATAATATATTTGTATGACTTGTACTTGGGTTATATTTGCAGTACATTGACCGTCTCTGATGACACAGTTGAAGGTGGTGAACAAAAGAAAGAATCTCCAGTTGGAACAGTTACTTCAGATCCTCATCAAGATGTTGAAATAAGCTCAGTGGAACAAAATGTAGATGACAACATGCAAGATAACACAAAGTCTAAACCAAAAAAAACAAAAAAGAAGGCTAACGCAGGTTTGTTATCCAAATTAAGTGAAAAAATCGTGTACCTTGGTAGAAATAACTTGATTCTAGGAATTTTCATCCTTAAAACTAAAACTGGAGGATATGATTGAAAATAATTCAATGTAGAATATTTGGTACTTGTTTTTGGATTTCATCTAGATTAAACCATTTATTTATTTGTAACTGCGGGTCTCTGTGATGAGTTTGTATTACTTGAATCATCTCTAATTCTTAATTTAATTCTATCTTAGAATTATGTTTATTTTGTAGTTGCTATTGTGGCATAGAAAATTTATTCTTTAAACCATTGAGTTTACAGCCTCTAAATGGTTAAGATTCAGTTGCTGAAAGCTATAAATGGTCAGTAGACAATTAACATTTTAGGTATTAGGGCTGCATCCCTCTATCAAACATGGTGTCTTTCCAGTTCTTCAGGCTAATTCAGTTTCTCTTTCCTTTCCTTTTTCCCTGTTGCTTTCTATCTTCCTCTTTTCTCATTTCTTTTCTCTTATTTTTCTTTACTTGTTCTTAGCTTTTTCCTCCTTGTTATTCCTTTTATTTCTTTTCTGTTTTCATTTAGTTGGCCAAAAATTGGAAAATAGGCAATTTTAGAATTTATAATACTTATTCATTGGAGGATGCAATTTACGGTGTTTTGTGGTTCCTGTAATTAAATTTTTAAAAACTTCTGTTGAAGCATGATATACATATAGAAAACTATACATATCACAAGTGAATTGCTTAGTGAATTTTCACAAACTGAAACTGAATTTACCTATAAAATCATTATCCAAGCAAGAAACAGAACATCAGTAGCACCCAGAAACCACTTCATGTCCCCTTCCAGTTAGTTGCCCTGTAGGAGTAACCACTGTGCTGACATCTTACAGAGTTTATTTTTGCTTATTTTTATACTTTAATATGAGTAACATCATAAATATTGTGCTCATTGTGCCTGGCGGTTTTTATTCAACATTACTTTTGTAAGATTTATACTATCATTGCATGCAGTCGAGCTTATTCATTCTCAGTTCTGTTTTTGTACTATTTAGATATACATTGTGTGAATATACCACAATTAATTTACCTATTTTATTGATGGACACATGAGTTGTTTCTAGTTTTAGGCCATAATGCAAAAGTTGCAATGAACATTCCAGTCATGTCATTGGTGAGCGTATGCATACATTTTTTTGGGGCATTTTCTTAGGAGTAGAGTTGCTATGTCATAGATTATGTAAATTTTTTGCTGTAATAGCTACTTCTAGTTTTTCAAACTTGGTTTACCAGTTGACATTAGCAGTGTTTGACAGTTCCAATTGCTCCACGTCCCCACAGCACATAATATTGTCTTTAAAAAATTTAGTCATTGTTAGGGGTGTATGGTGATATTTCATTTTGGCTTTAATTTGATTTCCATGATAACTAGTGAAGTTGAGCATCTTCATGTTTATTGACAGCTAGGATTTTGTCAAAATTTGCTCAAGTCTTCTGTGTATTTTTTTAAAAAACAGAATTGTTTGTCTTTTTCTAATTGATTTCTGATAATATTTTATATACCTAAATGTGAGTCTATTCTGATATCCATATATACATGTATATTGCAAATATCTTCCCACTCTGGGTTTTCTTTCTCTCTTGAAAACAGAACACTTTATATAGTCCAGTTTATCCATTTTTTTGTCCTTTGATGATAAGTGCTTTCTTTGATTTAAGAAAACTTTCCCAAGTCCTGAAGGTATTTTTCTAAAAGTTTACTGTTTTGCTTTTCAGATTTAGATATGCAGTTCATCTGGAATTGATTTTTATTTATGGTGGAAGGCAGTGATCAGGATACTTTTTTGCTGTGTGAATATATAATTGACCTAGTACTGTTTAATGAAGAGTATCTTTTTCCCTCTGTTTTACAGTATCACTTTTATCAAAAAATAACATGGCTATATTAAAAATGAATCAGTTTTTATAGTTTCTATTCTGTTACATCAGACAGTTTGCATCAATACCACCATGTCTAATTACTGTAGCTTTCTATCAGGTCTTGCTAGTCAGTGTTGTATTCCAGCTTTTTTCTTCTTCAACATTGCGTAGGCTTCTGTTTACTGTTTGCATTTCCACGTGAATTTATTTAATAAAAGCGTCTTCTCAGTCACTTCCTCCTACCCACCCCTACACTGCCTGCCAAACTGATTGTGATCTAGACTGGGTGAATTTGAAGAGATTCACAGTATAACAACTCTCTAAATAGACTTCATATCTTTATAAAATATTGACCCTTGCAATCTATGAATTTGGTATGCACCTACATTTATTTTACATCTTATTTAATTTATCTTGGTAATATTGTAAATTACAGCAACATCTCTCCTTAGATTTATTCCTAGATATTTGATGTTTCTTAGTGATATTGTAAATGACATTGTTTTTTAAATTTTTGTTTTCTATTCATTTGTTGCTGATATATGTATATAGATATGTATTTGATTTAAAATTTTTTAACATCGTACACAGTGATCTTGCTGAATTTACTTATTCTAAGAGTTTATTCTTAGATTCTGTTTCTTTTTAAAAAAATTTTAATAGATTGGGGATAGAAGGTGAATACTGTTAGCATGTATTAATATACATATAGTGATGGAGTCTGGGCTTTTGGTGTACCCATCAGCTGAGTAGTGTACATTGTATTCCATAAGTAATTTTTTACCCCTCCTGCCCTTCTACCCTCCCCTATTGTGAGTCTCTAATGTCCATTATACCACTTTGTGTGCCCTTGTGTAGCCATGATTTAGCTCCCACTTGTAAGTGAGAACATGTGGTATTTAATTTTCTGTCCCGAGTTTCTTCACTTAGAATAATGGCCTGCAGTTCCATCCAAGTTGCTACAGAAGATGTTATTTCATTCTTATCTCTGAGTAGTACTCCATGGTATATACATACCATGTTTTGTTTATCCACTCATCAGTTAATGGGCACTTAGGTTGATTCCATACCTTTGCGGTGTGAATTGTGCTGCAGTAAACATGAGTGCAGTTAATTTCTTTTCATCTAGACAGATATCCAGTAGTGGGATTGCAGAATCAAATGGTAGATCTGCTTTTAGTTTTTGAGAAATCTCCATACTGATCTTCATAGAGGTTGAAATAATTTACATTCCCACCAACGGTGTATAAGTGTTCTCTTTTTACCACGTCCAAGCCAACATCTATTGGTTTTTGACTTTGTAATAATGGCCATTCTAATTGGAGTAAGATAGTTTCTCATTGTGATTTTAATTTGCATTTCTCTGTTGATTAATGATCTTGAGCATTTTTTCATGTTTGTTGGCTGTTTATGTATCTTCTTTTGATAAATGCCTGTTTATGTCATTTACCCAGTTTTTAATGGGGTGGTTTGTTTTTTCTTGCTGAGTTGTTTGAGTTTCTTGTAGATTCTGAGTATTAGTCCTTTGTCGAACACATGGTTTGCAAATATTTTCTCCCATTCTATGGGATGTCTATTTACTCTTTTGATTATTTCTTTTGATGTGCAGAAACTTTTGAGTTTAATTAAGTCCCATTTGTTTTTATTTTTATTACACTTACTTTTGGGGCCTTAGTTATATATTCTTTGCCTAGTTCAGTGTCCAAAAGAGTTTTTCCTATGCTTTCTTATGGGATTTTTATGTGTCACATCTTACATTTAAGTCTTTAATCCATCTCAAGTTAATTTTTGTGTATGATGAGAAATAGGGATCCAGTTTCATTCTTCTGCATGTGGTTCTCCAATTTTCCCAGCACCGTTTATTGAATAGGGCATCCTTTCCCTAGTGTCTTGTTTTTGTCTGCTTTATCAAAGATTGGTTGGTTATAGGTGTATGGTTTTATTTCTGGGTTGTGTATTCTGTTCCCTGTATGTCTTTTATGCCAGTACCATGCTGTTTTGGTTACTATAGACTTGTAGTATCATTCAAAGTCAGGTAATGTGATGCCTCCAGTTTCAATCTTTTTGCTTAGGATTGCTTTGGCTATTAATGTTCTTTTTTGGTTCCATATGAATTTTGGGATTGTTTTTTCTAGTTCTGTGAAAAATGACATTGGTATTTTTATAGAAATTGCATTGAATCTATAGATTGCTTTGGGCAGTATGGTCATTTTAACAACATTGATTCTTCCAATCTGTGAGCATGGGATGTTTCTCCATTTGTTTGGATCATCTACTATTTCTTTCATCAGTGATTTGTAGTTCTCCTTGTAGAGATCATTCACCTCCTTGGTTAAATTTATTCTAGGTAATTTATTGATTGATTGATTAGTTGATTGATTGCAGCTATTGGCTTCTCCTCTCTGGCTATGAAAGCCCTAGATGGCATCTTCTTCCAATAGGAGGATGTTTCTTCTCCACTGAAAAATCTACTGTTCAGTGTAGCCACCTTCATCAGTTATCTTAGCTAGATCTTCTGGAATAACTTGCTGCAGCTTCTGTTAATACATCAGCACTTGCTGCTTCACCTTGCACTTTTATGTTAGAGAGATAGCTTCTTTCCTTAAACCTCACAAGCCAGCCTCTGCTATCTTCCAACTTTTCTTCTGAGAATTTCTCACGTCTCTCAGCCTTCATAGAATTGACGAGAGTTAGGGCCTTGCTCTGGATTAAGCTTTGGCTTAGGGGAATGTTGTGGCTGGTTTGATATTCTATCCAGACCACTAAAACTTTCTCCATATCAGCAATAAGGCTCTTTCACTTTTTTATCATTCCTGGGTTCACTGGAGTCACACTTTAATTTTCTTCAAGAACTTTTCATTCACAACTTGGCATACTGTTTGATACAAGAGGTCTAGCTTTTGATCTGTCTCTGTTTTCAACATTTTGTTGTCATGTATTGGCGTGGTTCTGTCAAAATTACCAAAAGGTGATGCAGAGACATGAAGTGAGCACATGCTGTTGGAAAAGTGGCACCAATAGACTTGCTTGTTGCAGGGTTGCCTCAAACCTTCAATTTATAAAAAACACAAGTATCTGTGTGAAGCACAATAAAGTGAAGTATACCTACAACCCTTGTCAGATTAAAGAAGTTACACTCTATTCCTAGTTTGCTAAGAGTTTTATTTTTCTATTATAAATTGAATTTTGTCAGTTGCTTTTTCTGCATCTATCAACATGACCATATAAATTTCACCCTTTTTTCTATAAATATGGTTATGAATAATTATTATTTGAGCATTAAGCCGTATTTGTGTTCCTGTCAAAGGTGGAGGGACCTACTTGGTTATGATATATTATTATTATCTTTGTTTAATCTATCATTTGATTTAGTTTGCTTATACTTTGTATCTGTGGTCGTGAGAGATTGGTTTGTACTTTTTCTTTCTTGAAATGCCCAAAATGTTGATATCAAGGTGTTAGTGGTCTCAAAAGAGTTGGGAAATGTATCATCTTTTTCAGTTTTCTAGAAGTATTTATATTAATGTTAGTATTGCTATAGATTGGTGCTATTTTTCCCTTAAATATTTGGAAGAATTTACTGGTGAAGCCTTCAAGGCTGAGATTTTCTTTGCAAGAAGGCTTTTAAATCTTTAGTAAATATTGATCTTATCACATTTTCTTTCTTCAGCTTTGATAGACTGTATTCTTTGAAGGATATATTTATTTTATCCAAATTTTCCAATTTTGAATTTCTACAGCATCTGAAAATCTTTCCCATTTTTTTCAGTCATGATATTAGTAATTTGTTTTCTCTCAATTTCTTCATCAGTCTGAGGATTTTAAATTCATGAATCTTTTCAAAGAACTAGGGTTTATCTTTGATTTTCTCTGTTGTACATTTGTGTAATATTTCAGTGATTTTTTTCTCTTATTGATAGTATTTCCTTCTTTCTACTTTCTTTGGGTCTCATTTGCTACCTATTTCTAGCTTTATAAATTTTATAAGAAATATTTCAGTCATCTTTTGTATGCATTCAAGACTTTAAATTTCCACCTAAACCCTACTTCAGCTGCATGCCCCAAATTTTTGATGTTCCATGTCTTCATTATCATTCAATACAAAACGTTTTCTAATTTCCACTTTGATTTCTTTGATAATGCATTATTTAGAAGTATGTTGCTTAGTTTCAGGCAGCAGGCGATTTTCTAGTTATCTTTTTGTTATCGGTTTCTATTTTCCATTGTTATTGAGAACATATTATGAATGATTTAAATCTTTTGAGTTTACTGAGGCTTTCTTCATGATCATTTTATGGTCAGATTTTGTAAATATTCTATGTTCACTTGAAAAGAATGTGAATTCTGAGTGCAGTGTCCTATGTATGTCAATTAAATCAAGTTGTGTTTAGTTCATCTTACTAATTTTTGTTGGTCTACTTATTCTATCAGCTATTGAGACAGGTATTAAAATTTCCACTATAATTTTGGATTTGTTTATTTTTCTTTTAATTTCTGGCAATTTTTACTCATATATTTTAAAGCTGTGTTACTAAAGCCTATTCAGAAGTGTTATGTCTCCTGTCAGATTGACACTTCTATCATTATGCATTTTCCGTTTTTATCTCTAATAATTCATTTTCCCCTAAATTCTAGGTGGTTTGAGTTTGCATAGTACATCTTCTTCATCCTCTTGCTTGCAGTCGTTCTGTGTTCTTACGTTATGTTTATGATCTCACTGTTTTATGACTGCTCCGCTTGTTTTTTATTCCGTTTTCTCCTTTCTTATTTTGAATTATTCAAGTATTTTAAAAATTTTCTCCTAGTAACTTCTTAATTATACATTCTTTTACTATTTTTAGTCATTACCCTGAAGAGCATTAAGTTTATTTTTGACTTATTATAGTCTACAACCAATTAATTCTCTGATAAAATATACTCCCCCAACACTGCTAGAACATTAGAATAGTTAAACTCCTTTTGTCCTTCTCCTGTCTTGTAGTTTCTAATTGTCATGCATTTTAGTTCTACATATATTTTAAACTTCATAGATACTACTGTTAACATTTTATACAATTGATATTAATTTATATTCCCCCAAATTTACCCTTTCCTTAATGAATTTCCAATTTTCTGTTTTTTATCTGTTTGACCAACTCCCTTTTGTATGAATGAAGACCTGTTAATTCCCTCACATTTTGTTGTCTTAAAATGCCTTTACTTTACCTTCATTTTTGAAGGTATTTGCTAGTATAGGTTTTTAGGTTGCTAGCTCTTTTGGTATTTTAAAGAAATCCTACAGTTATCTTCTGGCTTCTGTCATTTCTGTCCCCAGCATCAGTCTTATTTCTGTCTCTTTGAAGGGAATGTGTCTTTTTTTCCTGACTAGTTTTAGTGTTTCATCATGATCTGCTTAAATATGGTTTTGTTAGAATTTATTCTCCTTAGAGTTCACTGTTTGAGATTATCAGATGTAGAAAATCCTGGCTATTATTTTTTTAATATGCCTTCTTCAACATTCTCTCCTCTTTTCTCTAGATTATAATTTCATATATACTAGTTCTTTTGAGTGTGTCTGTATGTTTCTTATGTTCTCTTACGTTCTTCCTGTGCTTTTTATTTCCCTTTATGCTTTAGTTAGGACATTTATATTCATATTATATATAATATATAATTATTTAAATTTATATATAGTTATTTATATATATGAACATTTATATATAAATAATATTATTACATGTAAATATATATCAAATTATATATTTATATTATTCAGTTAGGATATTTATATACCTTTCTTGTGGTTCACTAATCATGTCTTCTTTTGTGTCTTTATGCCATTAGACACATCTATTGAATTTGTAATTTCAGACATTGTATTTTACAGTTCCACAATGTTTTTTGTGGATTCTAATTCTTTGTAAAAAATCTCCATTTTAAAAACCTATTTTGTCCATCTTTCTCTTGATTTTCTTGAGCATATTAATCATAGTTATTTTAATGTCCTTATATGCTAACTTCAATCTGGGTCATCTCTGAGTCTGTTTCTGTTGTCTCTTTTTTCTCCTGATTGGTCATGTGGTCTTGCCTCTTTTGTGTCTAGTAACTTTTTATTATATGCTGGATGTTGTGTATAGATTTCTAGAAGCCCCAGATGATTTTATCTTCCACTAGAGAAAGTTTTCCCCTTTTTTCTCTGAGGCAGATAGGATAGGCAGCTGATCTCAAACAAGTAGCAATTGAGCTATGTCAGGACTGGGTTGTAGTTTTGGTAAGACTCTTATCTCTGATTCACTTTTTTGCAAGGATGGGGCCTTCCTGGTGTTTCAAATTGAGAGCCTAGCGGGTATTTATCTCTTTAGCCCTAAAAAACTGTGTGAGATTCAGTTTTGCCCTTCAGTGCTTTCCAGCATAGCCATTTAAGCTTCTGCCCCATGCAGTTTCAAAATTTGGCAAATGTCTTCAGGGGGAGACTGGCCATGTGTTTGAGGCCCTTCAAATCACCAATTTTGTCACTCTACCCCTGTGAATGCCAAATCTCTTCTGGTTTTTCTGTTCCCCAGTAGCAACCTTCTGCCAGGGGGGGTCACACCTGAATTCACAACCCCCACCTGTGCTCAGAATTGGTAAATGATCCCAAGTGAAAAGTGGCTATAGATCCTCAATTTAAATTGTCTAAACCCTCTAGGAGTTCATCTTTGCCTGTTTTGTTTCAGGGCCCTCCCCCTGGCAGGTCATGGCCTACTAACACCACAAGACTGGGAGATTTCACTACCTCGCTAGCCTCTCCATAGCCTCAGAATTCAGTTTCATGAGAAAAAATTAGCCATGTGAGACTCCTCAAGTCTCCAGTTTCATCATTTTAATGCTATGGAACCACTAAAAGTTGTGTTGGTTTCTTTCTCCTGGCAGTGACCTTCTTGCTGGGCCAAACTCTGATCCTCAGCCCACACCCTGAGTCAGCAAATGTAACAGCTACCAGTCCTCCAGCTTACCTCTAACTAATTTTCCTCTCTGGAATTTTAGTCCATCTAGTATACATTATTTCTTTACTTTTCTGATGCCTTTAATGTGAAGTTTTTTGTAATTTATTTGGCTTTTTCTAGTTGTTGTTATCCAAAGGGTTGACCTGCTGCATCCCACTACATCCTACCCAAAGGCAGACAGACGTTCCAATTATAAATGGGTTGAATGATATATATTCCACTTAGATACCTAGATAAAATTACTTTTTTGTCTTTGACTCTCATTTTTTTTTCTTTTTGTGTTCTTTGTCCTTATTAGGGGAAAAAAAAAAGATTCCTCAACCTATTTTTAATGCATTAGTAAATGTATTTTCTCTCAGAGTGTGGTCTACTGCTGTCTGGCTTTTTCTTTCTTTTTGCTTGAAGTTCTTTTGTTAACAAAGTGAAATAATTATAGATCATAAAGATTAGGTTATATGTAAATCCAACTATCAGAACAGTTAATTATAATGTTGTTTTCTTCTCTACATGTAGTTCCAGATGATAACGGAGATGTTGATGGTGATGGTGTTCATGAAATAACAAGCCGGGACAGTCCAGTTTATCCCAAATGTTTGCTTGATGATGACCTGGTCTTGGGAGTCTACATTCACCGAACTGATCGTCTTAAGTCAGATTTTATGATTTCTCACCCTATGGTAAAAATTCATGTGGTTGATGAAAATACTGGTCAATATGTCAAGAAAGATGATAGGTAATTTTTTTAAATCGCACAGCTCACCCTTAAAATTGAAACTGTTTACAGTAGAAGTCCTCTTTTCTTCCATTGGTAGTTGAAAATCAATGGGAATAGAGCTATGGATTTGTGTTAGAGAATAGTAGTTGTAGATGTTCATCAACCATTGGCACTGGTCAGTATGTTAGTAGAAGAAATGGAGAACATCTGTTCGTTCAGTAATTCATTTTAAGTGGTAGAGAGCTTCTACCATGCTTAATGACTAATTTATGGCATAAAACTTGCATTATAAATATCTTATATTGCATTATAAGTGCTTTAGTTGTCTAACTTTGCATTTTTCTTTTGAAATTGTTACCTGGGCCTCAGGTGAGGTAAATGAATTTTGAATTTTTTTCCTAGGATCACTTATATTGCTAATTCATGCTTGAAGACCCAAATGAAAAGTACAATAAATAAATGATTATACTGGAATTCAAAAAATTATTTGTTTGGAAAGATGACATTAAAGGGAAAGAGAAAGATTGTCTGAAAAAAGGCCATTCACTTCATTCATTTGTCTTAGGGCATACAAAGAAAATATGACAGCTCTAAAGGTTTACAATCTTGTGCTTATTTTATTATTTAAATAAATTTACTGTACTATTTTATTACAAACATGTAAAATTCTGAAGGAGTTATTTAACTTCAGCTGTGTATGGTGAAGGTGATGTCATACCTCTCACTTTATATTTCTATAATAAAATAATTCTGTGAAACCAACCGATAGTATGTAAATATAAGATGATAGCAAGGCACAACATTTAAAGTCTTATAAAATTTATGATTTTTAGGTGGGCAATCAAAATAATTTTCCTTTTATATTATTATGGCTATTAGTTATTTCTGGTTGACTGACCTTGTATACTGTATATTTTTTCTCATATCAAAAGTACAAAGAATTATGTTAATGAAAGTATATTTTTTTGAACAGTGAACGGCCTGTTTCATCTTACTATGAAAAAGAGAGTGTGGATTATATTCTTCCTATTATGACCCAGCCCTATGATTTTAAGCAGTTAAAATCAAGACTTCCAGAATGGGAAGAACAAATTATATTTAATGAAAATTTTTCCTATTTGCTTCGAGATTTTGATGAGAGTCCTAAAGTCATCTTGTTCTTTGAGGTATGAACTGAATAGAACAATTTAAACTGAATTTTAGTTGATATTTAATAGCACAAATGTAAGCTATTATTTTGATAATTCAATCATGCAACAAAGTAGTGTGAGAATTTAATCCCTAGGATTTAGTGTTTGTAATATGCCATAGAGGTACAAATGAGATGTCTTTTTTTAAACAGTGGTAGCATATTTGCTTAGCATTTGCTAGTGCAAGTAGTTAGCCATTTGACCTACTCTGACTCATGACTATTAACTGTAGTAAAGTGATGAATGTAATCTGTATGAATGCAGTCCTCCATTCTTACTTAACCTATTTCATGAAGTATAAACTCAATTACCTGTATGATTCTCTAAGATTATGTGTACTACCTGGATAAATAACGACAAACATACACACATCAGTTGACTATTACAATGTAATATATAACCAAAAATGATGTAGAACTTCTTAGATATGAAGAGTTAGTGGAGGATCAGAGCAGTCAGGAAAGCTTTATGGAATATATGGACTTTGAGCTGACTTGTTATTCTAACTTTTTTTACTGAAAAGGATATCAAGGATTGGAGTATAAGTGATTCCTCCAGAGTTACTAAAATTTTAAGTGTAAGAAAATTGTATTTGGTGATAGTTTGAACCTAGAATACCACATTTCTTTTCTGAATCTCATATTCTGTCTCTATAACAAAGGAAAGTAGAGAAAGCCTCCCTTCCAGTTTAAGCAGGATGGAGAATTTCATCATGGAAATAACAAGGGATTTGGTATAAACAGAGCAGATGATTCATTTTGTAGAGTTATTTGTTTCTATGATCCTTGACTTTCAGGTATTGTGTGTTTATGATGCAAACATTCCACCATTTACAGCTGTGATTATGCTGTGTGTAATTTATACAAAGCTGTAATTTTTTTTTAAAAGGAATGTAATTTATATCTCAAGGAATGTTTCTTTGTCATAGGAATTTGTCATTTGTTATTTATTATAATGTTCTTTTATATTCATTTTAGTATTAAGAGATTTAAGAAGGATTGTCAGATTATAAACACTTTTGGTTGCTTCTTCAGTTTTAATATAATGTATTATTGCTTATACAACTACTTTTTGATTTCAACTTTTTAATAGTTTATTGAGGACAACTTGATAATATCTATCAGAAGCCTTTAAAACCATTATTGTACTTCTAGGTCTTTGTCATAAGGGAAAAATGACAAGTCCCTGAAGATGTGTGTACAAGGATATTTATTTCAGTGCTGTTTATAATAGCTAAAATTTTAGGGAGATAGAAGACCTAAATTTAGATCAGTAAGAGATTTGGTTGAATGAATTACAGTTTTTATTAAATTTATGATATTTATAATACAGAAAAATAGGCAGCCATTAGCATGGTGATAGTCATGTATATGTATTGACATGAAGAGATAGACACTACGTATTATATGAAAATAGTTTGCAAAATAGCATGTATTAAATTGGTAGTTCTTTATGTATGTTTAGGAATGCACAGGAAAAGGTTTAGATATACCTATAAACCAGATATTAATGGTGGTTATCTGTGGATCTGGATTACAAGGTGTTTTTACTTTGCTTATGTATTTTTCCATATTGTCAGTGTTTTTTCATTGAGCATGTATTATATCTGTAGAAAGATTTAAGTATCTAAAGAAAAGGGATGAATGGAGTCTCTATTGTTTTTTAAGCAGTCTTATTTCTATAAAGATTATCTCAACTGAGCTTGCGGTAAGGACCAGTAAGTTCAAAGTAACAGTCTTTGACAAGTACCTAGAACACAGACTGTTTCTGTGGCAGGTTGGTTGCAAATCCATGAGCTTTAAACCGGGCAGGATGGAAGAATGAAAGAAATCATCCTGAGAACCTTAATTAGAACATATATCCAAAGAGAAAACCTCCAGCTTGAGGAAAATGATCCAAAGCAAGGACCCAGAAATAGGGCCATGAGTTTTTTAAACAAACAATCCTTTGAAGTTTGCTCTGATACATAAAAATTTATCAAAGTGTAAGAATTCTATGTCTGGTATATTTGTGCCTAGAAGACTATATTTGAAGTAATTAATACTTTGCCTTGGAGTTGAAATAAGTCTTAATAGAAGATTTATTAATGAAAGATAAAGTTGTCAAGAAATGGACTCTCCCTAACTGGATGAGTTCATTTTAAGGTGAATGAAATGAGATAGAAATATTTTTACTCCCTATAAGGGAAACATTTTTAAGTACTATACAAATGATTTTTTAATTTTATTAATATGTTACTAGAAAAAAATTTTAGGCATCCTAGTCTTCTGTGAAGTAATTTTGTGAATTTATTTGTAGATTCTTGATTTCTTAAGCATGGAAGAAATTAAGAATAATTCTGAGGTTCAAAACCAAGAATGTGGCTTTCGGAAAATTGCCTGGGCATTTCTTAAGGTATGTTTTTCATGCATTTTAAACACTTTTAAAATAATCTTCAAATCTAATTGGCCGCTTTTTCCCAAGTTTGTTTGGTCTCATATGAGGAGTTAAGATCTAAGGTGAGATTGCAGTGGTGAAAAGTTATTATCATAACTCAAGTTCAGGTGATGTTCATTCAGATTCTTAAACATTTATTGATTGCCTAGTGTTTGCCAGTTAAACTCTTTGGCTCTGAGGATACAGCATTGAAAAATACACACACAGCCCTGCCATTATTTATTCAATTCAACAAATATTTATTAAGCCTTTTCTGTGTGCCAGCTACTATTCTAGTTAGTGAACAAAGAAGACAAATTTCTCGTCCTCACGGATTTCATATTCTAGCAAGAAAGACATAAAACAATTGATTACACAATTTATCATTTATTTACAATTTTTATAATACTGTGAAGCAGTATGGGATAGATGATGAAAACAAGGGTCGTATGGGGTCAGGGGAAGGTTTCCTGAGGAAGAGATTTAACCTGAGCATTACTAGCTAGATGTTGGCAGTGAGGAAGAGATAGTAGAGGGTACAATACATGCTAAGACCCTGATGTTGGAAAAAGCAAGATTTATTCAGAAAATCAAGA
This sequence comes from Indri indri, assembly GCA_004363605.1. Lineage (NCBI taxonomy): Eukaryota > Metazoa > Chordata > Mammalia > Primates > Indriidae > Indri > Indri indri. Next base: position 6,293 of record RJWJ010009840.1, on the reverse strand, counting down.
GAAGACCACTGAGATTGGAGGACAGAAACTGAGGGTGAGAATGGTGCGTGAAGAGGTTGCTACGGTCTTGATTACACAGGATCTTCTAAGCCATTATAGCAATAGGAAGCCATTACAGATTTTAAATAGCAATGGGAAGCTATCATTGGATTTTAACAAAAGGATAAAATAATTGATGTATGTTTTAGAAAGATAGATACCCTACTGTGTGGACAATGGATTAGAGAAAGAGCAAATGCAGATGATTGAAGATCAAGTTAGGAAATTCTTTCCATGATCCAGTTACAACATGATAGTGTCTTTGACTGGGATGTTTCATCAGAAATTAAAAACATGGACAGATTGATGTTAAACAAAAATAAAGTTTTAATTTTATAATTATCTTTTATTTTTGGTATCCTTTATTTCTGACTTCAAACATACATTTGAATTATGAAAAGTCTTGAGTATTTAGTCTGTTTTGTATTATCTTATAAAAACTTTTTCATCTGTGCATCTATCCATTTAACAAGTATTTATGAAGTAACTATGAAATGTGAGGCAATCTGCTAAACACAGAGCATTCATAGATAAATTAGACATTGTTCCTGCCCTCCAATTCAGTTTCTGTATAAACCTATTACCTCCATCATTATGTGCTATAGAGCAGATGCTATGGAAACGCAGTGGAGGCGTTTGATCCATGTTGAGCGTTAGAGACAGGCTTTAGAAAAGATGTGGTCAAATGGCTGAATAGCAGCCAGGTAGTCTGAGGTGAGGAATTAATTTGAGAGTGGCTTTAGGAATCACCTGGTCTAGTGTACCATCTAAGATCACCATTATATAAACCTGTTATACCTTTTTCTATATTGCCTTCCTCACTGATTTATAGCAAAACAAAAACAAACAAAAAAAACCAAAAAAAGTTCACTTTTACATAGTAAACATTGCCATCTTGTGGTCTTATTAGAAACTGCATTCCTTTTATGCTAAAACTTGTGCAGACCTGCAGTATTTACTGTAAGTTGCACTTGGGAAACAATAACATATTTCATAGCATTTTTACCTTTAAGTATTGTATGGACTTTTATTTATTTAACCATCTTATGCCATTGGCAGAAACGGCAATCAAGAATTCTTCCTGATCCCATCCCCACCCTCATAAAGGGTAAAGTAGTCTATCTGCTTCATTTTTGTAACACTTCTGTATCTTTTTCATTAGACTGTAAGCTTTTTAGAGTCACCAATGTCTTATTTTTGGTAAATTTGTTGAACATTTTTAGTCCCTATTTTACTAGATCTCTTTGAATTTAATATATCACTCTCTTGAAACTTTCTATTTCATAATAGAAAGCTTTCGAGCATATAAGTGGCACACAGAAAGCACTTGGTGAATATCTATTGAGAGAATTGTTAAATGGATGTGGAAAGAGTAGGATAAAATTCATCTTCAGGAAAGTGATATAAATAAAATTAAAATTTAAATATTACCTATGTCGTTGGTTCTAGGAATGTCTTGGATAATTGTAAAGTTATTATAGTGGTTCAAATGAGATTTTCAATTCTTTTAACACATATATGTAGCTATGTTTTTGAACTATAAAGTAATAAAGCCTCATTTATTTGAGCTCTCCATTATGTAACATATAACCATGATAGCAGGGTCTTTGCTGGATCTTAGTTGTTTACTCCTGCTAAGCAACATACTGGTGTGAACTAGATTGCCTGGTGAATATTAAAACAACTTATCGAAAGTATGATTTAGAAGTTGGGGAATATCTCCTTAAAATCACTATGATAAGCTTTGGGGATATTCTGGGAGGATTTATGAAGAGAGTCCGGAATGCCTAGTACTTAATGACGGAACATCTCTTACTCATTTTGAAACTGTTCTTTACCGCGGTGTATCATTTGACACTAATCACCCCCTCAGCTTATAACTTCCATTCTCTTTACATCCTTTCCTAGAGGGGTAGGGGGAAAGATGGGCTATATTTTGCCATCTCTCTTTCCTTGTTGGTACATCATTCCTGAACTTACAATCTGCATTTTGTCTCCACCATTAAACTTCTCCAACCAAATCACTAATGATTTCTTATTTGCCAAATTTATTGAACATGTTTTTGGTGTTATTTTGTTACATCTATGTGTTTAATACATCACTCTCTTGAAACTCTGTTACCTTGGTTTTCTTAAGACGTCCTTTCCTATTTTCTTTATATTGTTCCTTCAGTTTCCTTCATGGTCTTCCACCTACCTCTTTAATGTGAATCCTACTCATAGTTTCATCTTTAACCTGCTTTTTTGGAACCCACTTTTCTCACCTGTGCTTTAGATTCGTAAATGCAGTTACCTACTGGACATTTCAACTTGGATGACCCATAGGTAGCTCACACTCCCCCAAATTAACATCCTACCTAATTTCTTAACCCTACTCTCTTCTGCTTCACTCAGTATTACCACCATCTGCCCAGTCTCCCAAGTTTATGACCTTGCAGTTACACTGTTTTGGCAGCCACAAGTGGCATGTGGCTATTTGAATTCAAGGTAGTTCAAATTGAATATAATTAAAAATTCAGTTCCATATTTACGCTAGCCATACTTTAAGTACTAGATAGGCACATGTGACTAGTGGATTCTATATTGGTCAGCACAAGTATAGAGCATTCCCATCATCATAGAAAGTTCTGTTGGACAGTGCTACGTTAGAGTCTTTCTTTTTTTTACTTTCCAAGTTGCATCAGTCAGTAACAGTTATTAAATATGTTTAATATTTAGACTGCCTACTCTTCTAGTTTAAGTCACCTCCATATTCTGCCTAAACTGTTGCAAAGGCTTCCAACTATCTTTCTACTCCTAATTTGTAGAGGACATGAAGGTTAAAAAGACATTTCTATTTAGAGTCATGCATGGTCTAGTTGACCATGACTAATAAATAGGTCTAATAGGTTGAGGACCTATTCTGAGTTAGTGAGATTTTTTATTTTTCTCATAAGACTCTCCATTTATTTAGTTTAAACTTAAGCTCTTTTGTTTAATAGATTGTTTAGATAGATCCTTTTAAGAAGGTACAATAAAATATTGAAAAAATGTAATGACTTGCATGAGTTTAATTATTTTTAAATGATTTTGACTTTTTAAAGGAATTTTAGCATGCCATATTAATCTTTTTAAAATAAGTTTCTGGCTTTATACTGTTTGCTTTATTGGACATTTATTTTCATCGAAGGTAACATTTTATGTAAATTCTTATTTTAAGCTTCTGGGAGCCAATGGAAATGCAAACATCAATTCAAAACTTCGCTTGCAGCTGTATTACCCACCTACTAAGCCTCGATCCCAGTCAAACGTTGTTGAGGTTTTTGAATGGTGGTTAAAATGTCCAAGAAATCGTTATCCATCAACATTGTATGTAACTGTAAGAGGATTGAAAGTTCCAGACTGTGTAAGTTAATAGCATATATAAGTGTATATCCTCTGTTGTTGAAATTAAATGGTGGCATAACATGTTTTTCATTTCTGAAAAAATAAGGTCTCTAGAAATATTTTAGTAGATTTCTGAAATAGAAAGGTACCTTCAGAGATTATATATTAAGGCTGTAATAACTGACACTTAAAAGATACTTAAATGAATTTTAAGTATTAAATACAGATTTCAGTGTCAGGAAAAATGTTTTGTTAAAATTTGGCTTTGAAAATTAAAGATAAAAGATTGATTTAAAGCAAGAGTTGACAAGTATTTTCTATAAAGAGCCAGATAATAAATATTTTAGGCTTTCCAGGCCCTGTGATCTCTGTCACAGGTATTCAACTTTGCCTTTATAGTGTGAAAGTAGCTGCATAAACATATGTAGACAGTAACTAAACAAATAGACATGATGTGTTCCAATAAAACTTTATTTACAAAAACAGGCAGCAGGCTGGATTTCGTATGTGGGCTTTAATTTGCACATTTACAGGTATATTTTTCACAATATTATTCAAATAATCAATGTATAATATTTCTACTCTTGTTTTCCATAGATTAATATTATAAATGATTTTAGCAAAGAATTGGTCCTAAAATGAAAAAACTTTTGCCTTTGTCTTATTTTTTTATAAGATAACTAATCTTTTAGATTAGTTGCCTATATATATGTGTCTATGTATATATATAGACACACACACACTGTGACCACAGGGTTGATTTGCATTGGTTTGAATGGAGTTAATTAAAATCTATCATTAAGAAATGAGGAGAGATGGACACGCTTGAAACTCGGACTCGGGGGGAGGGGGGGCAAGGGCAACATTCGTAACCTAAACATCTGTACCCCCATAATATGCTGAAATAAAAAAAAAAAAAGAAATGAGGCTTTAACAAACTTTAAACTGATACCAGTTTGGTGATTTTTAAAGCCAGAGATACCATAGTATATCAGAGCCATAATATATCATCTGGTAGGTCTTGGTGAAAAAGCAGAGACAAAAGGATAAAATTATTAAAACCATTTCATGTAACCATTGGGATCCTATTTTTGTCCTCCAAATGTTTAAGGCTTTTTGATTATAGGCCAATAGTTTCAAGCAGTTTTTATTTTATTTAGAATAATATACAAATAAAAGTAGAATTTTTTTTGGACTGCACTTTGAAAGTATTTTCATATTATTTGTTTCAATATTTTAAGAACACAATCTATGCTGGAAAACAGAAAAAGGTGAACATGATATATAAATTTTCACATTTTCTGTACATATTTAGATAAAGCCATCTTACCGCTCTATGATGGCTCTTCAGGAGGAAAAACCAGTGTATTGTGAACGTCACCGTGAGTCAAGTTCAGTAGACACAGAACCTGGATTAGAAGATTCAAAGGAAGTAATAAAGTGGAAACGACTGCCCGGGCAGGTGAAGTGTTTGATAATAGTGGATTCATTTAGACATTTACTTATTACCTTAAAAACTTCAGCAGCTCCTAGGGTACCTAGTTTACTACCAAAATGCTCAGATTGTCCTTGGTCTTAACCATAAGTTAGCCTTTCCATTAATTGATTTGACAAATTATAAGAGTGTGCCTATCATGTATGTAAATGCACTATCTTAGGTTCTTTGTTTGGGTGCCTGGGCAGTTGTATCAATTAGCTTGGGCTGCCATAACAAAATACCACAAACTGGGTGGCTTAAACATTTTTTTCTCACACTTCTGGAGGCTGGGAAGTCCAAGATTGAGGTGCCAGCCAGTTCAGTTCCTGGCGAGTGTCCTCTTCCTGGTCTGTAGACAGCCTTCTTGCTATATCCTCACATGGTGGAAAAAGATCATCTCTATCATGTCTTTTCTTATAAAGACACTAATCCCGTTCATGAGAGTTTCACTCTCATGACCTAATTACCTCCCAGGGCAAATGTCATCACACTGGGGATTAGGGCTTCAACATGTGAATTTTGAGGGGACACAAGCATTCAGTCTATAGCAGAGATCAAGGTCCTGGTAGGATTGATTCCTTCTGAGGCCTCTCCTTGGCTTGCAGATGGCCACCCCGTTTCTGCCTTTTCACGTGGTCTTTTCTTTGTGCATACATATAACCCTGGTGTCTCTCCCTCTTCTTATAAGGACATCACTCCTATTGGATTAGGGCTTCACCTTAATGACCTCATTTTTACTTAATTACCTCTTTAAAGACCTTATCTCCAGGTATTAGGAGTTAGGGCTTTAACATATGAACTTGGGGAGGAGGATCACAATTCAGCCTATAATAGCAGTCAATAGTTCTTTATTTTATTTTATTTTTTGAGACACAGTCTTGCTCTGTTGCCCTTTATTAAAAGGATTTGTTCTGTGAAATTTGGATTCGGTGAAAAGGCCACACTCAAGGATCCAGAAGGCTATATGTGGCCCCAAGGCCTCAGCTTCCCTGCCCCCTGAGCCATTACCAGAAGAAATTCATCCAAAATCTTAATTTATCCAAACATCTAATATAAAAATAATTTATTATTTTCATTTTCTGTATTTTGCATCACATTTGACTTTCTTTTGAGGCCAATTTCACAGATACTTTTTAAAGTCATTTTATTGAAGTTAGAATACTTCAAACATAATAATATGGAGAGAATAACACTTAGATTACCCTTGAGGACCTCCCAGGTTAGGTGGGAACAGAAAGCAGTTACAATGTTGTTCATTTTTAGGTATGCCTCAGAGAAGTCTAAGGAAAGATAGGTAGCAGTTCTCAAAGCATGGTTTGGGGTCCTCTGGGTCCTGAGACCCTTTCGGGGGTCCTTGAAGTAAATCTCTTTTCATAATGATTCTGAGATGTTATTAGTCTTTTTCCGTTTC
>RJWJ010009839.1:0-48879 GCA_004363605.1 Indri indri | reverse complement strand
TTGTAGGTAAGAAGGATTTGCCTAATCAAGGTCATGAAGATTTCTCCTTTGTTTTCTTCTAAGAGATTTAGAGTTTTAGCTCTTACATTTAGGCCTGTGATCCATATGGAGTTCACATTTGTTATATGGTGTAAGGAAGGGGTTCAGCAGTGATATTCCCTCTTACATTCCTAATTTTTTTGTTATTTGAGTCTTCTCTTTCTCTTTTATTTTTGGTCAGTCTAGATAAAGGTTTGTTAATTTTGTTGATTTTTTCAAAGAAACAATTTTTTCTTTTTTTGTTTTGTTTTATTTTTCCATCCTTTATTTCATTAATTTCCACTCTAACCTTTATTATTTTCTTCCTTCTGCTTTATTTTTAGTTTTTTCTCCTTTTTCTAGTTTCTTAAGATGCAAGGTTAGGTTATTGACTTGAGATCTTTTTATTTTTTGACATAAGTGTTTACAGCTATAAATTGACTTTTAAGTACTGATCTCACTGCTTCCCATAAGTTTTAATATATTTTGGTTTTGTGTTTATTCATCTCAAAGTATTTTCAGATTTCCTTTGTGATTTCTTCTTTGACTTATTGGTTATTTAGGTATGTGCTATTTTCTTTGCACGTATTTATGAATTCCTCAAACTTCCTTCTGTTATTGATTTCTGATTTTATTGCATTTCTTTCAGAAAACATATTTTGTATGATGTCAATTCCTTTAAATTTATTGAGACTTGTTTTATGGATTAACATATGGTCTGTCCTGGAGAAGGTTCCATGTGCATTTGAAAAGAAAAATGCGTATTCTTCTATTGTTGGGTGGAATTTTCCATAGATGTCTGTTAGGTCACAGGGTTGTTTAATTCTACCATTTCCTTCTCTCTAGTTATTAAATCCACTATTAAAATTAGAGTATTGACATCTCCAACCATTATTGTTGATTTGTTTATTTCTCCCTTCAATTTTATCAGTTTTTGCTTTATGTATGTCAGAGACTATGTTGATAGGTGCATATGTTAGATACACATATCGTTAGAAAACGTCCTCTTTCGTTCTAGTAATGTTTTTGTCTTAAATGTATTTTTGTTTGATATTGATATAGTCACTATAGCTCTTTTTTTTATTGCTGCCTTGTTGCCTTGGATAGAATGCAATGGCATCATTGCACCTCGCTGCAACCTCCAACTCCTGGGCTCAAGCGATCCTTCTGCCTCAGCCTCCCGAGTAGCTGGAACTATAGGCGTGTGCCACCATGCCCGGCTGATTTTTTTTTTTTTTCTGTTTTTGGTAGATACGAGGTCTCACTCTTGCTCAGGCTGGTCATGAACTCCTGAGCTCAAGTGAACCTCCCGCCTTGGCCTCCCAGAGTGCTCGGATTACAGGCGTGAGCCACCGCACCTGGCCTCTCTTTTTATTGTTGCATGTTATATCTTCTTCCATACATTTATTTACAACCTATTTGCATATTTGAATGTAAAATGTGTCAGCACAGACTTGGCTGACGCACAATGTGTGATGCACTTATATGTGGTGTACATGACAACATGTAGTTGTATCATGTTTTTAAAATTCATTCAGCCAATCTCTTTGGACTGTTTATTAACATCTATTTACATTTAATGTAATTAATGGTACACTAGGATTTATGTCTACCATTTTGCTATCTACTTCTTATATGTTATGTCTTTGTGTTCCTCTGTTGTACTAGTAACCCATTCTTTTGTGTTACGTAGATATTTCTAGTGTACCATTGAAACTCCCATGTCATTGTTTGAGCTATAGTTTTTTTTTTTGAGTTGTTTTCCTAGTTGTTGCCCTGGAGATTACAATCAACATCCTAAATTATAACAATCTACTTCAGATTAATACCAAATAATTTCAGTAGTATATAAAAACTTTACTGCTATATAACTCTGTTCACTTGCCTCTCCTTTGTCGTGTTATTGTTATAAATTTATATCTTTGTATGCCCATCAACATATGCTTTTTGTCCCTTTTTCTCCTCTTCTTTTTGGACTCCCATTATGCATATGTTCATATGCTTCATAGTGTCCTAGAGGCTTTTGAGACTGTTCATTTTTCTTCATTCTTTTTTTCTTTCTGTTCCCCACACTGGAAGTTATTCTATTAACCTATCTTCCAAAGTCCTGATTTCTTCTTCTACCTGCTCAAATCTGCTGTTTAGCTTCTCTAGTGAATTTTCATTTCAGTTTTTATATTTTTTCTTCTAGAATTGCTATTTGGTTCTTTCAAAAAATAATTTCTATCTCCTTGTTGGTATTGCATATTTTGTGAGATATCATTCTTAGACTTTCCTTTACTTTTTAAGATATGGTTGCCTTTAGTTCTTTGGCCATATTTAAAATTACTGAGTTAAAGTCTTTGTCTACTAAGTCTAATGTCGGGCTTCCTTAGATATAGTTTCTTTTGATTATTTTTTTCCCTATGTCTGGGCCATAATTTATTGTTTCTTTGCATGGCTCGTAGTTTTTTTTTAAATGAACATTTAAAATAATATAATGTAGCAACTCTATAAGTCAAATTCTTTCCTCCTCCTCGCCCAGGGTTTGTTGTTGTTGTTGTTTGCTTGTTTAGTGCCTTTTCTGAACAGATTTTGTCAAGTCTGAAATCTCTGTCATGCATGGCCCTCGACAGCTCTGCTCAGCTAGCTCAGTGGTCAGCTGATGGTTGGACAGCAATTGCCTTAAATATCTGGAACCAATGAGCTTTCCAGTCTTTGCCAAGGGGTGCAGTGTGTGTGGGGACATACCTTTAACACTCAGTGCAGTTGTCGTGTCTGTCCTAGCCGTCACCTGCTGCTCACATGGAGCCTCAAGATCAGCCAGAGGTGAGAACATGGGAACGTGCCAAGTCTGTTTTGAGCATGCTCACAGCTCTGGATGTGTACACAGCCCAGCACGCCCTTGTGGTCTTCTGGAGTCCTGGCAATATGTAGAGCTTTTCAGAGCCTTCTGGACATCTCATTACCCTGCTCTTACTTTTACCTTTCTGGTTAGCCTGTGTTTCGCTCCACCCTTTACCACCGCCTCATGCAGTCATGATGAGAAACAATTGCTACCAATCTGTTTTCCACAACCACCTCTCTCCCCATCCCCCAGGAAAAAGCCATTTGCACTGTTTGCATTTTACTTGAGTCAGGTCCAATAAAGACAAGCCTTGTGAGAGGGGTCTTTTAGGGAACCACCTAAGAAGTCAAATAATGACAATTCTCTGGGAGCAGCATTTTGAAGGACTCTCAGTTCCTTTCTTTCCCCGGTGGAGGGGCAGCCTGCTGCTTTCCACCGTGGTTTTCAAGGAGGAGCCAGGGAGGAGGAGATGGGAATAGGGTGAGTTAAAATTCCACAAGGTTTCTGTTCTTGCTGAGATTCAGCTGTTTTGGTTGAACAAAGCATCCCTGGATTATTGCAAGCCTTGGCTAATTTCCAGAGATTAGGAAAGGTTGATTATGACAATTTGTGCCGATGCTTTTATGGAGGAGAGGATTTGGGGAGGTCATTACTCTGCCATTCATAGTGATATCTGCATTGGTTTTAACAGTAAAAACCTGAAAACAAGCTGACAACTTGATGGCCCATCGACAAGAACATCCTTACCATGGAACATTGTGAAACTGCTCAAAGAATGAGTTTCAGTTATGTCGCTTGACCTGGAGGGGTGTCCATGATGTTTTATTTATTTTAAAAAATTTTTTTTTAAATTTTAAATTTTTATTTATTATTTATTTTATTTCAAAGTATCACAGGGGTCCACGATGTTTTAAATGAGAAAAACTAGAGAGAGAGCTAGCATGAGTGCACACGCGTGTGTGTGCGTGTGCAGAACGTATGCCTGTATGTGTGTGTCTGTCTTTGATTTTCCTAAACCATGACAACGAAAAGTTCCTACATGTCTGTACTTTCCCTGGAGAATGGGGACCAGTGTGTAAGGCTAATCCTGGGGTGTCAAGGTTGATCATAGTGAGATTTTGAGAATAACCGGAGAAGAGGGTATGTGGAAAAGCTGGTCAGCTTTTTCCTTGTTATCTTGGTGTTGTTTCAGAGATTATGGTGAGCACGTGTCACAGTTGTCATTTCTAAAGGAGGCGTTATCTTAAGAAATATTTATGGGGACAAAACCATTCACTGTTTTACAATCTAAAGGATTTTATATTTAAAGTTTTCTCTTTTTTCTGTACTTTTTTTTACGGCATATAAATACATTTTTAGTCACAGCATGAATAAATTTGTATTCTTTTTCATGTGCACCGAAAGACTTCATAGCTTAAAAAATTAAATATCGTACTGTCTCTCCATGTTTGCTAGGACTACTCTTTAGACTCAGGAGAGATGGGCAGTTCGGTGGATGCCAAAATACGCAGCTGTGCTTACGATAAAGCGGGGATGGCTGAAGCAGTCGGCAGGGCCTCCTGCAGCCCTCGCCTCCTGCCAGCCACTCGAAATGCTCAGGCTGTGATGGGAGGCAGGGCCGAGCGTTACAGGCAGGCTTGCCTGTGTCTTGTGGAGGTTTTGGACTCCATTGTCCTGTGTACTCAGTTCTCAAGTGACCACTCTAAAATCTTTGGTCACCCAAGACTTTTAAGAGATGCTCTCTGCCCTCGAGAGGGGGCTGCAGGAGAACCTGAGTCCGCTGCTGCCTGAGCCCGGCCGGGCGGCGCTGGGGCCCAGCCTGTGCCGGAGGACGCGCGAGCTCAGGCATCCCGGGCACAGCTTCAGCACCGACGACACCGACACCGACACCGACACCGACACCGACACCGACACCGGGCTTTCTGCTCACCTGGCTGCTGGGCTTTGCTCGGCTTCTTGAGCGCTCTCTGCTTTCCCCTGACTCCCTAGACAGCTGATGAGAGCAGTTATGCTTCCCGACTGTGTCGCCGTCTAACGCTCCACCTGCAGCGGGGCCTGACGCGCAGGGGCACCCACTGTCCCCCGAGCCCCAGGGCAGCGTGCCCGGCTCGGCGGCGTTTTTGCGTGGGGCCCACGTTCCGCGCCATTGCTCTTGCCTGTCGCTTTCTTGCCACGTTTCCTTCTCTCTTTCCCCGCCGAGCTCTTTTATGCCCTTCCTGCTGTTACAGCGAATAGATGATTTAAAGGGTGCTGTATTCAGGGTGAAGTTGCTTTCATTATGTTGCCTGGAGCTTGTCCTCACCTCCAGCACGGCTGTGGTGCCGTGAGAGGGCGAGGAGGAGCTGGGCCGTGGGGCGGGCCGGCACGGCGCCACTGCTGGCTTGGCACCAGCGAGGACCACGTTCAGATCAGGTGGCATCACCTCTGTGTAGGCTGCAGCATAGACACGCATGTATTGGGTCACGGTCTCAGGCCCGTAGTCACCTGGAGGACTGTGAGCCTGTCAGAGCTGCTGCTCAAGTGTCTCTCAGAAGAATCCGGTGGGTCCCTGGAGGCACAGCCAGATGAGGAACTATCTGAAGGCAGAGTCTGTGCGTGTGCTGCCTTGCAGGCCTGGCAAAGGGGCCCTGTGGGTTGCTCCATGCAATGCTCTCTCATGACAGCAATCATGTCCACAAAGCCTGAGAGGGCAGCTTGGTTACACGTTCCTCACGGACGGGGATGCCCTCAGGGTTTCGGGGACCAGTGACTAGGACAACCACACGTTGCAGATTTTCTACACCAGTGTCAATGCTGAACATCTACAGCATTTATAATCAGGTGAGAAAACAATGCGTTTTAAATCAGTTTCTCTGAAGAGGAGTCACGCATTGAAACCTATCAGCTCTTCTGAGAGCAAAGAAGGGCCTGTTCTGGTGCTCGGACTTTGGGTGGTGGAGGTGCACGGAGGAGACGCAGGAGTTCACCGTGAGAAGCAAGGAGGAGGAAGGCCCGAGGCTCAGAGGAACATGCACGATTTTGTCCATCTTACTCTCAAAGTTGCAAAGCTTCCCCTGCATCAGGTTCGAGTTAAGCAGACGTCGCAGACTCCCCTTGGAGGAGCACTTGTCCAGAGAGCTCCAGCAACTGTGAGGATGATGACGACTTTGGAAATTCACCACAAAGCCCTTCTGTCTTAGTGAGTTCAGTACTGTGTGATTTTCATTGTTTAGACAGTGTTCGTCCAACAGCTGAACATGCTTTTGAACTTTTTCCAGTTTGTTTTAGTTCTCTCTGCTCAGCATTGTCATCCACTTGACGGATTCTGAAGCCATTCCTCGCAGGCAGTGTTTTCAAAGTGTGAGCTCCAGATCAGCACCATCTACGTCACCCAGGAACTTGTTGGAAATTCAGATTTTCAGGCCCCACCCAGACCTACTGAATCAGAATCTCTGGGGTGGGGCTCAGCGATGGGTTTCTGCAGCAGCGGTGCTGATGCGAGCCAAAGTTTGAGAACCGTTGGTCTAACGTCAAAAGTAACAAGGTGTAGATGGCAGACTAATGACGTATTTTCTATTCTGAATTTGTGATCTCTCTATATCTATCTATGAAGAAGTGAGGAAAGGTAAGGGTGTCTTGCACCAGACAGTGGGAGGCCGGCGGCACTGGTGTTTCATAAGCTAACGGGTACGAGGAGCAAACCTATGCTCCTGGAAACGCCAGAACAGAACTCTCTGGACAGTGATGAATAGATTTGTTTAGATAAGTTAGAGTTTCAGTATGTCTCTGTCAGAGAAAAGGCCTCAGACAAAAGAGGATTATCATGCAGAGCAATCTGCCATCCATAATAATAATTTATAAGAATACATCAATTATAAGCGGTGACTTTAACAAACGCGTGGGTCCATATGGCACTGATGAAGTGTTTGGCGTGTTTAACTTGCTGCTTTGGGAATGTTATTTTGAGAGTCACTGACGACACTGGGCGACTGGTTGAGTGGAAGAACAGAGGGGGCGGGGGCTTGATGAGAGCCTGCGTGTTCACACCACCATGTGTGTGCCCATCCTTGTTTGAGAACACTGGTGGATGCACCGTGTTATTAACAAGCCATGGGGGAGGAGGTTGATTGCCGGCTTCATATTCCAGGTGAGGTCCCCACTTTGGAGCCTTCTGTGGGGCACGAGTGTGTCCTTCCGTGCAGATTACTTTTGTCAAACATGCTGACAGCATTTGCTGAAATATTTAGCAACTCCTTTAAGAGGCATCTTGGCTTCATGTGGGGATTGGTGATTAGTAATCGCTCACTCACTGGTGACCAGGAGTTAAGGGCACACTTTACAAACACATGGTTGGATCATACGAGTCTCACTGGAGTTAGGATGTCCTGCTTGTTAGAGCAAGCGGCTGGGGGTTGCAAAGACCTCCAGATGTGCTGAGGCTGTTTTCCAGCAGGAGTTTCTCAGTTACGCAGGACGTCGGACGTGTTTATATGCTCAGTTCCTCTGGAGTGGTCCACTTTTTTGCGCTAGCAGGTAAACAGCTCTTGGTCCTGGTGAATCCAGTTAGTTTATTTAGTCATTTGAGTACTTTGTGCCAGGTGCCATGCAGCTTGCTAGGAATGCTGCCATGAGCAGGGTGGGAGGCTTGGGTATAGCTGTCCTTGTGGGTTTCACAGCAATAGGCTTAAATCCATCCCTGCCCTAAAAAACCATCAGAGGCAGTGCAGTGTAATGGTTTATCACACAGGCTTTGGATTCACAGCAAAGCTGCTACAAAATTGCATCCTGATGCAGCAAGGCCTCAGAAAGGGTATTTAACCTCCGTAAGTAACAGCTTCCTTATGTGTAAAATGGAGATCATGGTAGCACCAAGATCCTAGGATTATTAGATTATGAACGGAGATATATTAAAGAGATATGTTAAAGGAGATTTGTGAAAAAACTGAACTCTGCTTAACAGTTGAAGAACCCTCAGTAAACATTAGTTGTTATTATTATTGGATACAAGCCCGGGGACACGGTGGGGATGAATTTGCAAAAATCTGTCACTGCCATTAAAAATAACAGGAACAATACCACGGATAGACAAGCTTTGTTCTTTGCATGTGCCAAAGATGGCAAACTCGGGTCCCTGTGAATAAACGACTTTTCTAAATTTTGAGAAAGTTTCACTTACAGTGATGTAAATAAAAGAATTAAGTCCTAAATGTAGGGTCTCCATTTAAAAATTGACAAATGTATATGAAAAAAAACCCTATTTGGTTTTGAACTACCTGCTTTTGTTTGAAAGGGAGGTCGAGTTGTTGACAACCCCACCCTTTTTAAACTGAAAAGTTGACAAATGCGTATTTTAAAAAGTGCTAAGAGTTCAAAATGTATGAAAAATCTCCCTGGCTCAGGCCCTGAGTCCTTCTCCCCAGAAGTCATAACTACATTGCCAGTTTTTTTTTTCCCCAGGAATAATTTGTCAGCAGACAAATTTATGCCAAATGTCTACTTATACTCTTATTATTTTTAAAAATTTTGTGTTAAAATACACATAACATAAAAGTTTCCGTATTTGCCATTTCTAAGTTTACAGTTCAGTGGTGTTAAGTACTTTCACTTTCTTATGCAACCGTCACCACCACCCATTTCCAGAACTTTTTCATCTTGCAAAACTGAAGCTCTGCAGACATTAAACAGCCCCCCTTTCCTCCTCTCCCTGGTCCCTGGCACCCACCGTTCTATTTCTATCTCTATCAATTTCCTATTCTAGGTACTTCATGTAAGTGGGATCATACAGCATTTATGCTTTTGTGGCTGGATATTTCACTTAACATAAAGTCATCAAGGTTCATCCGTGTTGTAGCATGTGCTAGCATTTCCTTCCTTTTGAGGGCTGAGTAATATTCCATCGTGTGCCTGTATCACATTGTGTTTGTCCACTCGTCCTTCAGTGGACACTGGGGTCACTTCCACCTTTTGGCTATTGTGAATCGAGCTGCCGTGAGCATGAGTGTGCAGGTATTTGTGGGAGCCCCTGCTTTCAATTCTTTTGGATATAGGCACACAAGTGGAATTTCTGGATCATATGGTAATACTAATTTTTTTTTTTTTTTGAGACAGAGTCTCACTGTGTTGCCCGGGCTAGAGTGCCGTGGCATCAGCCTAGCTCACAGCAACCTCACACTTCTGGGCTCAAGCGAACTATAGGTGTTACAGTAGAAAAGTCTTTTCATTTATTTACAGTTCACATTTAATTTTTTGACTAAGCAATATGTGCACACAGTGCCAACACAAAGGGAGTGAAGGCATGTGATGCATGTCTGCTCTGCACTGCTCGTCCCCGTCACCACATCCGTGGGGTCAGCCAAGACCCCTGTGTGAGTTCTCTCAGGGCTGCTCTCCGTGTATAACCACACACATCCGTGTGCCCATAACATACCTCTGCCCTCCCCTCGTGCAAACAGCGCTGCACTGACGTTCTATTCCACACTTTGCCTTTTCTTTTTTTTACTTAAAATATCTCTTGAAGGTAAAGAAGGGAGGCAACATGTGGCTGAAGAGCACACGTGGTGTATGAAGCTGCAGCCAGCATGGCCAGAATGGGGACCTTTTGATCACTGGGCTGCAGATCCTGTAGGACGCAGCCAAATTGATGTGATCTTCAACACCCCAGCGAGCTCGTGAACCGTGCGAACCTTATCCTTCTGGCCAGTGACTACAAGGCGTGAACCGAATCCCACCCAAACCCCATGCTATGCGACCCAAAGGCGAGATCTTCATACATGTGGCCATCTGTGTGGCGCTTCTGGCCCTGAAATACTGACAGGGTAAGGATCACGGGCCAAGTAAGCATTGTTGCCTGGGCTGGGTGTGTAGCAGAGAAGGCAGAGGACAAAGGAGAGAGACTGGCCACATGCCGAGGGGGGGAAGGTGAACGTGGACATCACAATTCTGGAAGAGGAGGTAACCCACAGAAGCTGGCCGCGCTGTGGTGGGTCGGTTCCCACTCGATGACAGCATTGCTCAGTGCCTTATCAGGTTCCTAATTCTGCCAGGTGATGGTGGTGTCATGCTGCTTGCAGTGTCTGTGACCTTGAATTTGGAAATAATTCCTGGGCTGGTTTTGAGATTACCCTTGTGTGCCCTTGGAGGAGAATGCACAGCTAAGGCCAGGATTCTGCCAGCTGGCTGGACACTTGGGTGGTAGTGACTGAAAATTACCCCGGGCCAGCAGGGATTGACTGCAATGGTTGCTCACCCCTGATGTGAGCAGGGTGACAAAAGATGAGCAAGGACGCACACTTGCAGACATCCCTCAGTAAGCAGGGTCTGGCTGGGCAAAATCAGCTGGTGTCGGCATCAGTGCAGCCACGAACACTTCTGAGTGAATGAAGGAGGAGGATCCTGCAAAACCAGTGTTCCCTGAGATCCCGGAGAACCTTCTGGGCAGGGACTCGAGGCTGGCCTCCAGAACAACAGGGAGGGCTATGGGAAGTGAGGTGGGGGAAGGGTGGCTGCATCCTCTGACGTGTGCGGATGGTGTGAGACGGGCTGGGTTACATTCATGCTCTGAAACAGCATCTCTTTTTTAAGCTATACAGCGTGATGATTTGATGCACGTATAGACTGTGAAATGAATACCACGGTCAAATCGGTTAACACATCCACCACCTCACGCGGTTACCTTTTCTTCCTTTTGTGGTGGGAAGGCTTAAGGTTGACTCTCTCAGCAACACTCAAGCATACAGTACGGCATTCTTAACTATGGTCACCAGGCGGTACATCAGATCCCAGAACTTCTTCATCTTACAATTGCAAGTTTGTACCCTGTGGCCAACATCTCCCCATTTCCCCCACATCGCGGCCCTGGTAGCCACCGTGCTGTTTCTGCTTCTGCGAGTTGGACCTTTTAGATTTCACATGTAAGTGAGATCGTGCCGGATTTATCTTTCTGGGCCTCGCCCATTTCACCAGGCTTTCTCTAGGTCTATCATGTTGGTACCAGTGGCAAGATTTTCTTCTTTTTAAAGGCCGAGTAGTGTTCCACTGTGAATATACCACGTTGCTTTATTCATTCACCGATGGACACAGAGGTTGCTGCCATGTCTTGGCTGTCATCAACAGCGCTGCAGGGAGCACGGGGTGCAGACATCTCCTCCACAGGCTCATTTCCTTGCCTTTGGGTATATACCCAGCAGTGGGATGGCTGGACCAAATGTTAGTTCTGTTTTTAATTTTTTGAGGAAACACCATACTGTTTTCCATTTTTTGCTTGTCCTTATATTTCCATAAACCTGGATAAAAGGAAGACCAGTAAATCACTCCAGCCAAGTAACTAGGGTATAAGCTCATGTCTTTTCAGTTACCGCTGTGGTCCTCTGTGCCTAGAACTATGCCTGGAGTAGCATAAACACTCAAGAGACACACATTCGGTGAATGAGGAATCAGCAAATGGGAGATGTGTCTTGAAGAACAAATAAGGAAGATGTAATTATATTTATATATAAGGTCGCCCAAGTAGTTCAAAACCTCTATGATAATCTATATAAGTTCTGGAGATAGATGGAGCTGACGGTTGAGCAGCATTATGAACATACTTAATGCCACTGAATTGTACCCTTAAAAATAGTTAAAATGGTAAATTTTATGTTATGTATAGTTTGCCACCATAAAAACGTTCACAAATTAAAAAAAATAAAACAGCACTTTTCAAATGTCAAAGTGCACGGGAATCACTTGGGAATCTTATTATAATAAGTTGCAAATTCTGTGTCAGTAGGTCTGAGATTGGTCCTGCTACTCTGCACGTCTGACGAGCTTCCAGCTGATGCCCAAGCTAGTGGTCAAAGATCGCCCTGAGTAACAAGGCTCTAAGTCAAATGTAAATAAAGCTCGACATTTATTTTCTTTTTGTTAAATCAACCAATCTCTCCACCCCTGCCCCCAATGCCTACTTACCTTAAAGATCTCTGCATATCAGTACGTGAAGAATTTCCCCGTCCTTGTTTAACGGCCGTGGGGTGTTCCATGGCATAGTTTTCCCTCACTCATTTAGCCAGTTCCCTGCTGATGGGCCTTGAGGTGGTTTCTCACCGGCGCCCTTGCAACCCGGCTGCAACGAGCAACCTTGTTCACAGCCGCACCGTGTGTAAGAAAGGATGTGAGTTCTGACGCAGGAATGCATGTGAGCACATGCGTACTGGAAACTATGATTATTTTAATTAGCGACGGCAGCAAAGATCACACTTTCGGACAGGCTGGTTTTATTTTTGACTCAGATGGAGCTGGCTGCCATCCGGGACCCTGTCATTTTTGCCGGAGCTATTATTTCGCCACATTATCTTTCCCATCTCGTTCTTATGCAATTGTTTTTCTGAAATCTAAGTGTGGGATTGATTTACATAGCCTGTTAGATTCCATCTTGCCGGCTTCAGACTATTGTTCTCACCTGTCAAGATAATTTCGGTTGTTGACTCTGCCGTCTAACATTTTCTCCAACCCTGCTGCGTTTGTGCTGTCTTTACTTTTGATAAGCATGTCATCTCCAGCCATTGACTCATTCAGCGACTGTTTATTAAGTGCCCTTCGATGTGCCAGACACTGCCCTGAGCTCGATGTACAGCGGTGAATAAAACAGGAAGAAATCCCTGTTCTCCTGGAGCTTTCATTCAAATGTGGAAGGCAGACATTAACTAAAGATAAATAGGTTACACGTAGGACATATTTAGTAAGTGCCAAGAAGAAAACGAAAGCAGGGTGAGGGATAGCAAGAGAGGGGAGGATTGTTTTTACAATTTTAGATAAGGCGGCTGGAGAAAACCTCACCGGAAGTGGTAGCATTTGAGCAGAGATCTGAAGATGTTTCTATGCAGTTCCTTCTATTCAATTCATTGGATATTTTTACCCACTTCATGTGGTGAAAAAGAATTCTTTGATGTGTCACTGGAGACCCCCACATAGGTTGACATTATTCCATTACTGGCATCTTTGGGTTACAACTGATTAATGCCCTGAATTTCTCTGTAACTTAATTATCCAGCCTGCATTTCTCTACACAGTCTTAAAAGATGTTTCAAGATGTATTAAAACTGGATATTTAGCATCTGCGGCATTTCTCTGATGCAGTCTACTAAAACTCTCACATAGGGAAGTGAGTTTAATGTGAAAAGACTGTTTTTTCCCTTGTTAGCTTGGAGTAGCTTTCAGTACCAAGTGTCACAGTTGATCGGGCAGGCTGCTGTGCGCAGGGATGAAAGGTGACCCTCAGGCCATTTTCCATCTTTGGGGAACTCATCTCTAAAGCACAGGTAAAAAGACTCAATCCTCTTGGCAATACCGTGGGAAATTAAATTTTTCCCCAGCAAACTTTGGCAAACGTAATTCTGGATAACAAACCACTCCTCTGGCTGAATCCTTTCAGCCCGAACCCAGTTTTTTGTGGAATGCCCTCCTCTCTGGGGCACATCTTTGTCTGCGTAGAAATGGGGCCGCGGCACCCTCTCCAGGTGTCCTGCTGTTATCTTCACACTTACCTGCAGGCTGCAGTGTTGCCATGATTATCTCCCGGCCTCTGCAGCCGGCGGGGTTTTCCAACTGTGCAAACAGGTTGGGTGGAGGTTTCAGGTAGACACTGAATTCATAGAGCAGACAAAGGAAGCATGCCAGCTTAGCTACGAGCTCCAAAACAGAGTAGAGCCAAGTGCTTCTGCTAGGGCCCCAACAGTGTTTGTAGGAAAGCTCACCTCTGGGCTTTCTGGCCTCATAGACTCAGTGGACTAGTCTTGGTCGGTCCTTCCTTCCTTCCTCCCTTCCTTCTTCTTTCTTTCCTTTCTTTCTTCTTTCTTTTTCTTTCTTTCCACAGGATCTTGCTCTGTCACCCAGGCTGGAGTGCAGTGGCATCATCATTGCTCACTGCAGCCTCAAACTCCTGGGTGCAAACGACCAATCCTCCTGCCTCAAGCCCTGGAATAGCTGGGACTGTAGGTTCAAGCCATCATGCCAGGCTAGCCCTGATTATTTCTTTAAGCTGGTTCTCTACCCCTAAGACTCAGGTTCTACGTGTACATTTCTTTTAAAGTAACCAGAGCATCAGTAGTTTAGAGCCCTGATCCCATAACTATTTAGTCTGATGAAACATAAAATGTGTGGACCTGAGAATGGTGATTTTGCCAACGAGGAAAAGCCTGGGATAGAGCTGGAAACCAGGTCGACATGGCAGCCCTGCGGGAGGTGTCTTTCCTTTGACCAGCCAAGGCTGGCCTGGTGGGAGCTTAAACAGCAGCAGCAACACCAAGAAACACAACAGGGAAGGAAAATCCCCAGGAGGTCACGTTGTTCCGCAACTAGCTCTTTGGCCCTCCGCCTCTCCACATCTCCATCTTCTCTTCCTAATCCCGCTCACATCCTCCCAGGGCAGAATGTGCAAGAAATGTCTCCTTTCCTGAAAGCAAATAAATACAATAGTGGCACCTTGGTCAGAATGGCCCTTTGTTCTGCGTCTTAATGACTAATTAGAATGCTATGAAAGGCTTATGCAACTCTGGTGGAGTCGGGCCTCCTGCCTGAGCCCGGCCAGCCCTGGCCGCCTGTGATCTTCAGAAGGCGGTGAGTGCGCCGGGTTGCGTAAGGAATAGCTGCAGAGCCCAGCCGAGGCTTGCTGGCTGCAGGCTCCGGGCTTTTACCCCCAGTAGTTTTACATGCTTGTTAATATTTAAACAGTTGAGTAGTCGCCGAATATTTTGTAAGCTTCCCTAATGGTTGCAGAGTTCAGAGCAGGGCAGAACCAGGAAGGGCGGGGCAGGTGAAGCGGGGGTGGGTCCCCTTGCTTCCAGAAGATTTTCGTCCTGCAAATGTTGGACCTGTGGTAGGTCTAAACTTTCCTCCTGTACCGTAAAAAAGAAGTTAAAAACTGAAAAAGCCCTGTTAAAGTGTCTCAAATTTTAAAAACCAGGTCTTTAAAAAAAATCCTTTGCTCATTATCTTATAAAGTAGACCTCAAATATGATTTTAACCTTAAAAAGTAAGTGAAAAAAAATTTCATGTAGCTTCTGGTCAGCTACCAGAATCTTAAATGGAAGAAAGAAACATTTTTATCTGGTTCAAACTCATCCCACCCCCAAACACACACCTCATGCACTAGCGACAAAGCCTGCCGCTCCCATCTGCCCAGACCGCCAAGCTCCCGGCCGGAATCCCTGGCCTTCGGAGAGGCAGCCTCCTGACCTCTAAGTATCTGCCTCCTGTCTGCAAAGTCAGGGCGCATCCTCTGCCGGCTGCGTACTTTTGTGGCGCCTGTCACTGTGGGATCTAGGCTCAGAGACAAAAACACCAGGCAAAATGCGAATTTGAGTATTATGGGAGGAAACAGCCCCTGGCTCCCTGAAGTCACCCTTGGCTTCTGCTGCAGTAAGGACTTTCTCCCAGGGCGGCCTGCAAAGACCGAGCAAAAGTGTGCACAAAGCCAACTGTAGAGTACTTCCTCGCTTTAATTTATAAAAGAAGCAACAACTTAGTGTTGGTGAAGTTGGGTGAAATGGCTCGTTTTTACCTGGGCTACGGGTCTGTCTCCATGGAAACAGGTAAAGGGCTTCTGCCCCACAGCAGGAGGGCGTTTCTTCTCTTCCTTCCCTCCCTCTCTCGTTTCCCCCTTTTGTGTTCTTTCCTTTTTAATAGACGATGTTTGCTTAAATTGTAAAGTAATGTGTGTGAATGGTTAAAAAAGAAAGCAAAACCCATTCCTTCCAAATAGAATTAAAGGGTGTAAAGGGAAAGATTAAATACTTCTCACAGCCCTGGCCTTTCCAGCCTTACCAGAAGTAGCTACCATTGGAGACTTTCTTTCAATTTGGAGTCTTTCTAAAAATTTCCTCCGCCTGTACAGACATGGAAACATACGGATATATGCGCACACATATTTATTTACTTGTTTAATTAAAGAGCTTCGGTGTGAATGGGGCTATTCCCGTGTGTGGTTCTGCAACCTGCTTTCGCCGCATAGCAGCTATCTCGGCCACCTTTCCACAAGCGCACAGAAGCCCACCATGCACTTCATGACTGCTTGGTGGTCCACCGTGTGATTGTACCCTAATTCATTCAACCGGTTTTTAAAACTGGTATCAACAAGTGTTTTTTTTTTAGCCCTGTTTGAAGACACTGCAACACGTGTCCTAGTACACATGCAGGTTTTGCACAGTTGAGAGAACATACCCTCAGGACGAATTCCTGGCAGTGGAATTGCTGGGTCAAAGGGTATGTACATTTTACATGTTAATAGATATTGCCAAATTGCCCTGCAAAAAAGGTTGTACCAATTTACGACTCCATCGACATTACATGAACTGACCGTTTCCTCAAAACCTCACCAACCCCATGTATTATCAGACTTTAAAATCTTTGCCAATAGGCAACAAATGGCCAATCAGTATTGTTTTAATTCACATTTCAATTATGAAAGATTGAATGCTTTTTTCACATGTTCGTGGCCTATTTGCATTTCTTTATTTTGTTTTTTTAGTGGAAACGAACTGGTCTTGACTATTGTCCATTTCTACTGGGTTTTTTTGTACCTTAAAATTGATTTAGAAAGCTTTGATTTGCCACAACCTTTGTCTGTCAGACAGGCCACAGATATGCTCCCTATCTGTCTGGTTTTTAAACCAATAGAAGTTTATAGTATCTTGGAGTCACACCTGCCCATGTGTTCTTGGGTAGCATTTAGGCTTTGTGCCGTGCTCAGCTGAGCCCTGCGTGCGCGAGAAAGCCTTGCGGTTCTTCCATGCTTTCTCCTAGTTCTCTTTCGGGCTTGCTTTACACATGTAAATCTTTGCTATTTCGGTGCAGGGAGTGAGGCTGGGACTGGCTTGAGAAGGTGCTACCGACCTACACAGTGTTGCGGATGAGCTTGTTGCTACGGGATCTCTGCTGCGGAGTGGAGGTTTCGTGAGCCCCTGGACGATGGAAGGATCCAGACGGGCTTTTTGTAAGACCCAGGCAAAAGCTTACCTCATTCCCTTTCCTTCTTGGGTCAAAATTCTGCCCTTTTCCAGTCAAAAGAATACTTGGCTGACCTCCGAAGGAGGCCTCATGGAGTCAAGAGAAGATCGCGAGAAGATGGTGCAGGAAAAGTGGGAAATTGAGGGCTTCTGGGGGGAAGGAAGACGTGCAAACTTAAATGGGGCGTCTCACCCACGGGCACACAGCTCGGGGCCGACAGTGCCTACTTCTGCTGTGACAATGTGGACACAAAGACGATCACTGGCTGGAAACAATCAAACCGATGAATTCTCTCTATCTTTTCTCATCTAGTTCTGCTTGAAAAGGAAATTAGGAATATAAAAGAAACGTAAAACTTTTTTTCGTTACTCTCATTTAACTAATATTTCTGTAGTGCATTTTCTTGGTTTAACAGATGAAAATAATGCAGTATATTTTCTTCGTTTAACAGATGAAAATTCTCATTCAGTAAATAGCCTAGTTTTTAATGTTTCTCCTATGGTTCCTAAATGTGTGGGGTATTTTTTCTTTAAAGACCAAAAGTTAATTGCGCAATCAATAACATTAGAGTTTTATATTTCTTGGCATGAGTGGTATGATATGCGTGTTGGTAAACACCTACATGATTTTGATTGCAGCATAAATAATATAATCCCTTAAATCAAATTCCAGGTAATTTAGTTAAAAGCTACTGAAGGACTCTTTCCCCCAAGTGTCTACCTCATGGTGAATGGCACAATTTGTGTAGTAATTACATGTTGATTGATGAGGATTTGGTCTCATCATTAAAAGCTAAGGTGCACTGTTACTCTACTAATACTGATCCGCATTTGGTGAGTATCCACTCTGTGCCAGGTACCATACTCAAAAAATAGAGATGGGTATACAGTATATATATTTATAAATCATATAAATTAAAATTATATATTTATATGTTAATATGTAAATTGGAATTTAATCCTAATGCCCCTACAAGGCTTACAAACCCAAGTCTGTTGTGTCCACCAGAGATGAAGAAACAGAGGCTCGAGTTGACTAAGCACCTAGTGCGAGATCAGGAAACTACTGGGTGCAGAGCTGAGCCCTGTTCCAGGACTGCTTGGCCCTGAACTCTGTGCTCTTCCCATGATTTCATGATGTCCCTTCCCCTAAAGACAGGCCCAGACACAGTGAGAGGCAGGACAATTTCCAGGGGATGTTTAATTTCACATTAGCTTAAGGAGTCACGATCTATCGCCCTCTCTCTCCCCCCGCCGCCCCTTCATCAGTGCTGTAGTCCGCTTGTTGCTAAATTCATGCTTCCCTCAAAACATTTACTTTCATTGGCGAAAACCTGTTGTAATCGATATACAGAATTATCAGGACTGTGATACGAATGGCACCCCTGTCTTTGTGCACTGCACGAACGACCTGCACAATTGCACTCATGCACACACACGCACAAGCAAAGCCAGCTCCTCCTGGCCGTCCAGGCTGACGGGTGGCCTCACTGTCCGCCCACCAGGCACCTCCCGACTTCCGCATCTGGTTGGCTCCTAGTCCTGAGGCTCCGCCTCCAAAGCCTGTTGGGAACCTGCCTGCTGTCCCTCCCCGCTGTGGCACATTGATTCAAAGCAGCAGCCTCTAGGGTTGCCAATGGTTTTGTCTCCTCCAGTCTGTTCTTGACAGAACAGCTGGAGTCATCTTTCTAGGGGACAGCGTCCTCCGAATGCGACCAGGTCCTGCAGGATCTGGCCGATGCTCGCCTCTTGCCTGGCCTCCTTCCCTGCACTCCGCAGGCTCTGCAGCTCCTCCCCGAATGTGCCTCGCTCTCCCTTGGTTCCACCCGTGTGTGTGCTGTCCCTTCCACCTGCAAAGCTTCCACTCCCTGGCCCTTGACTGCAGCTGATTTGTGGTTCAGATTTCAGCTGTAAAACCGCTGCTTCCAGGAAGCCTTCTGTGAATTCCTGGAGCCTGGGAGCAATTCACCTCTTATATGTCCACATCATACCCAAGACTCGCTTCCGTTATGTTGACCAGGAGATCTGGAGGGCACGGCCCTGCTGTGTCATTGCTTTTTCTTCAGTGCTGTGGTGCCTGGCATGCAGTGGGTGCTCACGAAGATTTGCACTGAACTAGGCCCATGGAAGAACTTCGTCTCACCCTTGGATTTCCTTCTCATGTAATCCAACTGGAGTCATCTTACTTTGTTGAAAGCATATGACAGGCTAAAAAGAAAAGAAAGGTATGGCATCCATTATTCGACTATGTAAGGAACTCAACTCGATAGCAAGGAAACAAATTACCAGATTAAAATACAGGCAAAGGACCTGAATACATGTTTCTCAGAAGACATACAAATACAAATGGCCAACAGGTATGTGAGAAAATGCGAAACATCATTAATTGTCAGGGAAAGACAAATTAAAAACACAATGAGATATCACCTCACACCTGTTAGAATGTCTATTATAAAAAAGACAAACGGTAGTTGTTGCTAAGGGTGTGGAGAAAAGGGAACCCTTGTACACTGCTGGTTGGAATGTAAACTGGTGTGTCCATTACGGAAAACAGTATGGCGGTTCCTCAAAAAATCGAAAACAGAATTACCACATGATCCCACAACCCCATTGCTGGGTATATATCCAGAGGAAATGAAATCAGTATATTGACAAGATATCTGCACCCCGATGTCCATTGCACAATAGCCAAGATGCAGAATCAATCTGTGCCCATAAATAGATGAATGGATAAGGAAAATGTGCTATATACACACACGATGGAATACTATTCAGCCTTATAAAAGACGGAAATTCTGTCATTTCAGACAACATGAGTAAACCTGGAGGACATTACGCTAAGTGAAATAAACCAGGAGCAGAAAGGCGAGTACTGCACGCACACGTGGAATCTAAAAACGTTGAACTCATAGAAACAGAGAATAGAACGGTGGTTCATAGAGGCTGGTGAGGAGGGGTTGGAGAGATGTCGGCCAAAGTGTACAAGGTTTCAGTTAGACAGAAAAAGTAAGTCCTGGAGACCTGTTAACATTATACAGCATGGTGACTACAGTAAGTAACAATGCACTGTACATTTGAAAATTGCTAAGAGAACAAATCTTAAATGTTCTCACCACAAACAAATGATAAGTATGTGAGGTGATGAGCATGTTAGTTAGCTTGATTTAATCATTTCACAATGCACACACACATCCAATCATCAGTTTGTACACCATAATATAGACAATTAAAACAACAAACCTTTAACCTGAGCCTGGTGCTCTGCAAACCCCGACACAGGGGAGGGCTGCCTTCCATGGTCCCTGCTTCTTTTGCGGTGGCACTTCAAAATTTCTCTCATAAAGGAGAGTGGTAATCTCTCTCCATCTGTCTTTATCTTCCTCTCTCTTCCAGAATTAATTCTGGGTATAACTGAGGGAAATGCAGAATCGTCATTCAGGATGGATAAGACAACTTTGTGATGGTCCAGGCTTATCAACTGCTCATTTCCATCCCTAAATAATAATAGCTAACTCTAAGTAGTGCTTACCATGAGTCAGGCACTGGCCTAAGAACTTTGCATATAATGACTTTAACCTTTACAGGACCTGTGAGGTCATTACTATTATTATCCCCATTTTATGGGTGAGGGAACCGAGGCAGGGAGAGGTTACGTACCTTGCTCAAGGCTACAACATATGGTAACTTGGTGGAGCTGGGAGTCAGACCGGGACAGGCTGGTTCAGAGTGCTGCTCTTAGTCACCGAACTGTGTAGCCGCTTAACCCTAGAGTCAACCTTTGCACTCTAGAAATCAGCTCTAGACACAGAGCTGCTACGGGATTGAGGATCCATTGCAGGGTCACTGTGACCAAAGGCCCCTGTCCCCAGATGACAGCACATGGTGAGGCCAAGGCCAGCGACTCAACACCTGAGCCTAAAGGCTTGGGGATGGCAGCAGCCTCTGTGGTGTGCTGGAGCAAGTTCCTCCCAGGTCACGGCTCGACGGCCAGCTGGTACATGTTTAGGGATGTGGTGTCCAGAGTTTGGCTGCGGATGGCTTGAGAATGGCCATTGTGGGAGTATTTACATCTGGGAAGTTGGCAAACGCTACAAGTCAAAAGCCACATCCCAAATCAGTGTCCCTGCTGGAGGATCCCAGTCTTGACAGAAAGGGCCTGATGTGGCACAGAGGGCTTGCAGGGCAAGCTTGGGTGGGGCTGGGGCTCTGTGAGATGCTTTCAACTGCTGGCATCTGCTCGAAGGCTCTCTTTGAAGGCATGGGAAGCCATTCAGCCTAATGCACCGCAGCCCATATGTTGCAAGGGACCAACCTCTCTCTGTCCCCACCAACTGCAAAACCCCTTGTCCCTCTGGTCCCTGAGGGGTCATTCTGAGCAGGCACATTACACCCATTCCCAGAGTTGCCTCCTGGCCTGAAGCTCTGGTCATAGCAGCAGCTGGCTTGATAACTCACCCTGGATTTGCTGCTTTCTGTTCACCGGTTCGCTTCCTTCCTCCCCTACCAATATTTCTTGTATCTACAAAATTAACTTGTACTCTAATTCTTTTCTGAGAGGTTGCTTCTGGGGGTGCCCCAACTAAGAGGGGCTGAGTGGGGAGCCCTGGGGCTCTGCATGCCAAGGCAGGGAGCCCTCTGGCAGCTGGGGGTGCAACCTGGCTTCATCTCCATGTTGGGGCCATGAAGCTTGGTTGCCTTAGCCCTCCTCCCCAGTGCCAGCGCTGCCCCTGGGCCTCCTGCTTCCTTTGAAGATCGATTCTGTGGCCTTGCTGGCCCTGCTGGGACCCTGCCTGCCCACCATGCCTCCCTTGCTCCCCCGGAGACATCTGCATGGCTGGCTGCCCACCGGCAGGCCAGGGGAGAAGCCCTTTCTCCAGGGAAAATATGGCAGCTTCTCAGAGTTTCCCTCAAGGGAAGAAGAGGCATGCACTTGATACCGTCATTCTGTCACGGCTGGGAGCGGCCGGGCTCTCAGCCCTGAAGCAGCATCACCTGGACCCCCCTCTGGAAGGGCAAGGGAAACATCGCCGGAAGTGTAAGAGCCACAGATTCTTCTAGCAGGACGTTCCAGGGAAGCTGTTTGAGTGGGCCTGTTCCCTGGGTCTTGCAGGGAGCAGAGATTGGAGCTGATATGTTTGAGTACAGCGATCTCCTTTATCCTTTACGATCCTCCTGACTTGGAGCTAAAGCCTGGCTTTGGCTACTGGGTGTGCTCGGCGCTGACAACACGTTTTCATTCTCCGAAAGGGCAAAGAGAGGAAGTGAGCGGGGGAATGAAGGCGCCAGGGCCTCAGAGCACTGGCTGACCCGCGAGCCCAGAGTGGCCTGGAGGGGAGCGCAGGGGGCCCCCTCCTTTGGTGCCACTCCCGTTCCTCTTGAAGCCTGAGTTCTAAAGACAGATGGCATATTTTATTAAGTCCTGCGTGTGCCTTCTAACTGCAGTAAAAAGCTGTAGGCAGGAGAAAAAGGATCTGTCAAAGGACTTTGAAAGCACATTTATTCAAGTACAAGCAGTCCCTGACTTGTGATGTTTCGACTTACAATTTCTCGACTCGCTTTGGCTTTAAGGGGCGTGGCCCCTCGCAAGTCGTGGAATGTCTGCACATACTGTAGCATTATCTCATGTCCTGGGACAAAGGAAAAGTGTCCACCGGAAGGGAAAGCTGATTGTGACCTACAGGCTGCAGAACTTAACACTGTATTCACTGTATGCATTTAATTCACTGCTGGCTAACAGAAGTGTCGTGGATTGTTTCACGAAGACCTAATACCTCTCTCTGCTAGTGAGGCATAGATGGTAAAAGGTTTAGCTTGGCAGTAGGAGTTTTTTTTTGAGGACTGGCGTTTGCATTTGTCTGTGGACAGAGGCGTTCCGTACACAGACTGAGTTCACCAAGGCTGGAAGCCGGGCTGCGTGGACCTTGCAGTCAGCAGAGGTGTGAGGGAGGGGACGTCGCGTGTGAAACGCAACGAGGATCACCCGTGTCTCCCCTTCCCGTTTTTCTTCCTTTCGGCAGAACTCGCGTCCCATTTTTTACTATGTAACTGCAAACTATGACTGAAAGGGGGATATTTCAGGCAACACAGTGAGCTGGGGTGGGGGGTAGTGGCTGGTGAGGGGAACAGAAAAGTGTGTGGAGAGAGAACTTATCAGGCAGAGAATTTGGGCCCCTTCATGAATCACTTTGTGCAAACACCCAGCCGCTGGGCCTGCATGTGGGCTGGGTCTTGAGTCTATTGAATCAACTGTGACTAAAAGATATGGTAGTTTTAATTTCCTGTGACTCATGAAAGAGCCCTGTTGGGCAAGACTTGTTTCTGGGCCCCGATCTTTGGCCCAAACACTTCAGCTTTGGTCATGAACACAACTGGAAGAGGGGACTTGGGCACCAGCCATCTCTTTTCAGTCGCAGGTCATTCTGAGGTTACCCTTCGGAAAACTCGGGCTCAGGTTCATCTCCGCTGGATTCAAGTCTGTCGATGTAGCCTCCTGGTTTCAAATCCCAGAGTGAGTCCAACAGGTGTTTCTGAAGCAGGTGCTGGATTCGTGCACTGGAGTGAAGAGGTGCACACCGAGGGCCTTGCCCCTCCTGAATCTAGAGAGAGGCACCGCCTGGGCTGGAGGGGTTGCTTCAGCCGGCATCTAGGATGAGCCCCATCACTTTGCATGTGGCCATGACGAGGTCTTTTATTGCATTTATAAATGTCCCCAGAGGCTATTACTCAAAAGGGTTCAGCTAACAAATAGGAGAACTAATAATTATCTTGTTTCAGATTGCTGACGATGCGTGACTGTGGCAGGGGTCAGAAGAGCCCAGTTTACTCAACATCTCCCTGTCATCCTATGACTGCAGTTGCAGAATCGGGTGCGGGTAGGGGTCGGGGAGCAGAGGAATTGCCTTGGCACGACCTCGTTCATGCCGGAGCTGCTTGGAAAACCTGGTATGGGGAGTGGGTGTGTGTGAGAGTTCGGGTGGGGTCACAGAGTCCTGCTGGTTCAATCTCGGGTCCCTCCTTGGGGACTTTTCCTTGCAGGGTGCTGAGCATTGATCCAGGTCTTAAAAGTCGGCAGCATCCTTTGTGAACAAATCCGGGCTCCAGGAGGCACGCGGAAGCGCTGTGTCCCCTGCCACTCAGGCTGTGCCTTCATCCTTTCTCAGCCAACATGCCAGTGGGAGAAGACAGTGTGTCTGCACGTGGGGAGGGTGGGGGGAGGCCACATGCTGGCACAGAGTCCCTTTAGGTGGTGGCCTTGGCACTGACGTGCAGCTGGCACCAGGGCCGTAGATGGCTTTGCCCAGGGCGCAAAGGGGCAGCTAGATGCTGTGTATGATTTAAGGGGTATTGTCCCCAGAAAACACTCCTCTAACTAGTTCCCGATGGCCGAAATTCCACAGATAAAGCTGCAATCCCTATCATGTAAGCTGTCATTGGGAAAGATCCCTGGTTTGGGCAACACAGTGTTAACATTCATTCTCTCTAAGAATGCGTTTGTGAAGTTGGGTCATCGAGGTATAATTTACATATTAGCAAAAACTTCCACTTTCTACGTGTACAGCACCCAGTTCGACCAGCACAAACAGTCATGAACCACCTTCAAGCTGTAGTGTTTCCGTCACCCCAAGAGTCCCCTTGTGCCCTTTAGGGCGCCCCCCATCCCAGCCCCTGGCAACCACCAATCTGATTTCTGTCTCTTTTGCCTTCTTCAGCGTGTCGTATATACGGCATTCTGTGGAGGTGACCTTTCATTCAGCTCAGCGCTTTGGAGAGCCCTCCTTGTGGCCGAGCATCCTGTGTATAGGGGAGCAGTAGCCCGTGGGGTTCGTCCGCCAGAGATGGGGAGAGCTTCTGCCTGCAGAGCTGCTGCTCCCGTGTCACACTCCCCCCAGCTTCTTCACCCCTGCGTCCTCCAGCAGGGGCACTGAGGGTACCCAGGAGGCCCAGAAGGAGGAAAGCAAGCAAGAATCTGCAAACCACCTTGGTTTCCTTGAACTGTGCCTGGCTGACAGCGAGGATGGCGAGGAGGCGACCAACGGCAGAAACAGAATCGGACAAACGAGCACAATTGGAAGCGTTTCCCCAGGACAGAGAAGAGCTGGGGTGGCTCGGCGTCCTGCAGCAGGACCTGAGGGACCATTGCATCGGGGCACCAGGAGCAAATCAATCCCACCTGTATCCGGCCCTTCGGTACCGACACCAGAGCTTCAGGGTTCTGGGGAAGACAGGACCGGTTTAGGAGGGCCCCGCCGCACCCTGCACGCCACGGAGAGGGGCTCCACCGGAGGAAATTGGGGTTCTGGGACCAGAACATGCCAGCTACAAATGTTGACTCTCCCAGAAAATTACCAGCTCCTCCAAATAAGGGTGCGTCTATCTGTAGATCATGTAAATTGTGTAATCTTTACTATTCATGCATTCCCTGGGCCTGGGAACTTACCTGGAATGCATTTTCTTAAATAATGTTGTCTATTATTATTTGAGTTGTTATTTTCAGAGCGCCTCTCTAATTTCCAGATTCATCTTCCTTCAGTGTTTCCACATTTAGTATTTAGTATTAGCATTTTCATGTTATAATTGTACCCACACACATACAACACTTGTTTCCACACCTTGAGTTCCTTAGTGCTAGTCGC
The DNA here is from genome assembly GCA_004363605.1 of Indri indri. NCBI lineage: Eukaryota > Metazoa > Chordata > Mammalia > Primates > Indriidae > Indri > Indri indri. Next base: position 23,443 of record RJWJ010009839.1, on the reverse strand, counting down.
ACTTTTAGGTTATATCAGCTCTGCTACCTTGAGAATTTGCCTTTGGACTTTGTTCTTAAATAAACAAATGAAGACTGATCTGATCCTCTGAGCCCAGGATCTGAGCACTGGCCTGGGAGCCACCATGGGACTGAGGAAAGCAGCTCTAAATGCCTTATTTATGACGAAATCTCCTGAAAGTAGCCCAACCTCTCTCACCTCTGTCTCTTGCCTATAAAATAAGCATGTTAGTCTAGTTCAGAAAGCTGGGACTTTGTGAGAAACTTAAGTTGGCGAGAGCACACTGGGAGAAATGTCATTGGAAATACATGTTACGATCCATTAGAATGACAAATTGTGTGTGTCCACTGTACCCTAACGGCCTCCAATATATTTTGTTGTGTCTGCGAGTACTTCAATCGTGTTGGAGAATGCCATAATGAAACTACGCACTTGATTCCAAATTGATTGAGTTTAGGGAAAAGAAAAAAACTCATTAGCACGTCATCTCTGACATTATATGAGAATTTTCTTGGAGGTGAATTGTGAAGAAAGGCATGTGAGCCATGTTCTAGCCCAAGCCTTGTCCTACTGAGGCTCAGAGGGATGACCCACTTCCCTAAGGTCACCAGTGTGTGAGATGCGGCTGGGATTTAAACTCGGGCCTCCTTCCTTACGTTTTCATTCTGAGTTCTTTCTTGAATGGGCCACGTATGTGATTTTGGACATTAGCAGACACTTCAACTATAGTGGGCAGAGCCAGCCAAAGGCTGCAAACTTTCCTACCTTTTCCTTAGTGGTTAGAAATTGGTGATGGTAAACAACAAGTACATGTCAAGGATGCTGAATCCGTATATTATTCTGGCCTTCAACAGATGTGATTAAAAAAAAAAAAAACCACTCAATCGTGGCAAGTCTACAAAGTTAAAGTGTTCCTGAAAAGAGTGGCAAAGAGGGTCCAGGAACGGTCAGGGAAGCGTGGCGTTCTGTTAATGTTTATGTTGGGCTGTAGTTCTCCAAAAATGAAGGTTTATCCAGTTCTCTCTTCCAGCCTGTGTATAATTTGGCAAATGACAGGAACAACATTTGCTTCTAATCACCCATCCGTCTTAATAATGTTGAACAGATACAGGGCAGAAACCATTGCATAACCATCAGCATTTCATGACATAGGAATCTTTGCCAATTTGAAGAGGTCCCTGAATCCAGGGAGAGTTATATTTTTATGTTTTCGATCATGATCTTCTTGGAAGATACTTATTAAGGCCATTTGTTGACAACGTTAAGAATTAACAAATTATGTTCTTAAAGCATAAAATGTTTAATGGTTTCATTAGAGAACTATAAAGTCTGTTACTTAAGAGAGAAATATGCTGTTTGAAAGCAAGAAAGATTTACTGAAGGAGTCTTCAGGGTCTAATTTCTAGAACTGAAGCAAATCTCGGCTATTGTGGTCAAAAGAATTAAAAACAGTAAAAAAGAGGAGGAAAATCTTCATTTGTTGGATGCCGACCAAGCCCTGACACCTAAGAAAGCTATCAGTGATGTAAGTGCATTGGATTGACATTTTTAAAGCTAAAAAAGGAACATGAATTATTGTAAGAAGTTCTACTTTGTCCCCAATATGGGAAAGAGGCCACTTTTGCTGTTTTCTGGTGTGGCAAAATAGCGGTGCTTGTCGCCAGAGAGCAGGAGCTGCTGGGTCACTCTCAGTTCCTTGCAGACCCTTATTTCTGTGCAGAATCCTGTTTGCTGCCCTCGGCAGCGATGTCTGACATTCTGCAGAAGCGAGAGAAGGCAATACCGCATTCCACTGCAGTGGGCTGCACTGCTTAATATGTGGAAGCGAAACGAAAGGGTCTAAGATGCCCGAATCCAGGTCTCCCAGGCGAATGTCCTCTAGCAAAGGGCAATTCTGGGTGGTGAGGGGAGACAAGTTCTTAGTAGTGGAAGAAGCTATTTACCAGTACGGGTAATCTGCTGACCATTGTAATAAGAGTGAATTGAGACAATTATCTGAACAGTTCAACTAAGTTCAGGCCAAAGTCTGTTTGGGTCTGAACTCTCTGGATAATCGTGTTACAGTGGAAAGAATTCTGAGTTGCAAGCAAGTGGGAACCTCTGGGTTCCAGACCCACATCTGCCACTAGAGAGTGTTTAAAGACACTCCATGGGATCCCATTTTCTCATGTGTAAAATTAGGGTTTCTGCCTGGGTGCAGTGGCTTATGCCTATAATTCTAGCACTTTGGGAGGCTGAGGTAGGAGGATCGCTTGAGGCCAGGAGTTAGAGACCAGCCTGAGTAATTACAAAAAAAAAATTAGTGGGGCCTGGTGGTGAGTGCCTGAGGCGTAGTCCCAGCTACTTGGGAGGCTGAGGCAGGAGGATCATTTGAGCCCAGGAGTTTGAGGTTGCAGTGAGCTGTGATGATGCCATTTCACTCTAGCCTGGGTGACAGAGAGAGACCTGTCTCAAAAAAAAATTTTTTTTTCTAATTTAAGGTTTCTTACTTAGCTTGAAAGTATGTGATTCTATCCAAGAGACTCAATGAATTTAGCTTTGTATTTTGTTCCTCAGGGAACACATGTTCCCTGAGGCAGAAAAATATCAAGTTTGTGAAACTGTGCAACAGTGGAACCAGAGTGGGCACAGGTGATCCTCCTTAGGGATGCATCACGTCCAGATCAGTAAGGTCAACCTCAGGGGTGCCCCTAAGAGAACCCACCTTGATCTGCTGGGGATGGGGGGAGTTTCTGCTTTTTTTTTTTGGAGAATTCATGTGGGATCAAGAATCTGAGGCACAATTCTAGAAGGGGCCTTAGTTAGGTTTCTTATCCTTAAGCTGAGGGGCTTGGAGTCAAATATCCCAGCGATGTCGAAGCTCTTCCGGGCTCTGGCTCACTCCCTGACAGCAGAGCCTGGGGAAACGGGGCTTCCCTTGGCTGATAACCAGGCACGTTCACCGCCGAGCCCCAGCTTCGTACTGATGAGAACGGTGCTCTACTGCAGAAAGGGAGCTTCAGGCTGAGGAGACCGATCACGTGTGTGCTGCTGCCCAGAGATGTTTTCAGTCCCCAAAGGCAGCCGACTTGGTCCCTGGCTGCTGAGAGGGCCTGGAAGGGCAGACCAGGGCAGGTCTCCACACCATCAACAGAGGCTGGGCTGGGACGGGTGTCGTGGCTGGGCATTTTTCTCCACCCATTTGTCCACCGGGGCCTGGAAGATTCTTCTAGGAGGTCGAAGGGAACCGTGGCTGCAAAGCGCCCCCAGGGCGAGCTGGCTGCGACTGTGGGGGTCCTGGAGTGGGGTTCTTTGAAAACTGACCCACCGAACCCTTCGCCCACAGCCCCTGCTCCAGGCAGGACTGACAGGTGTCAAAGGGCGTTTCCCAAACCAAACAGACCTCTAACCCCCGCCCGGCAGTCCTGCATCCCCGCCCGGCCCAGGGTCGGCTGGGTTGCCCCGCGGCCTGGTGTTTGCACAGCTGGGCCGCGGCCCCTTTGGCCCGGGAAGGGCGCGCTGTGGTCGGGGAGGAGCGGGCTGGAGGAGGGTGGCCGGGAGGAGGGGCGGGCAGGGGGCTGGGGGCTGGGGGAGGGGCGCGCCCTGCCTTGGCCAGGGGGCCACGTGGGCGCGCCGGGGCCTGTGGCCCAGACGCTCAGAGCCCGAGCGTTCCTCCGGCGCCTGCGAGGAATCCGGTTTTCTGAGCGGATGCTGGAAGGGACTGTCTTGGCGGGCTAGCGGGTCAGGCCGTCGAGACTCCTGCCCGAGGCCTGGGTCCCGCGAGCAGGACCGAGCCTCTGCTCCGAAGGCCCGTGTCTCCGCCGCGACGTGCGGCTCCTGCGGAATCCCAGCGTCGCCTCAAGCATTATGAAAGTGTCAGCGCCTTTCCGCGTTCACCGAGGGGACACGAGCCTGCGCTGTCGCCGTCCTCTGAGCGGCCTCCGGCCCAGCACCGAGGAACCGAAACTCCCGGGCCGAGGGCGCGAGGAGGGGCGACAGCTGAGCGACTGTCCTTTGGGCGGGCAGCGGGCCGGGGGCTGGTCCTTTAGCCTTAACGGGGGCGTGAAGCTCAGGTGGCTCCATTTTCTAGAAAGCCTCACAGTCCTGGGGAGACAGAACAGGGGACCAGAAGCCAGGGAAGGGCCCGCGGTCTGCCAGGCTCCACGGTTTAGGAAGGAGGATTTCTATTTTGAGGGGAGAGAAAAATGCCTGTGATTTCTAAAACACCACCTTTCTCTTTTCCTCTTTCACGTAGCTGTTTCTGTGTTCTTCGGTATGAATAAATGAGAAGCAGGACTGTCTTCACATATCTATGCAGAAATGAAAATAGTGGCTTTTCAAAAAAGAGTCAAAAGTAGGCGGCACTTTGCCTCTGGAGACCAGGCACATGGTTGGAGAGAAAAGGTGCGCTGCGGACAGCCTCTGGCGTTGCTGACTGCGCTCGCCATCCGTCTGAGTGTTTTCCAGAGGAAAGCAGTGTCCTGTCTGAGCATTTCAGCCCAGCCAACCTGTTGTCCCCTCCCCCCAGCCGCTGGTGTTTGTTTTGAGACCCAAGTATTGGCCTTGTGGGTGCCAATGTCCACCTGTTGTCATAGTTCAACCCTATTATTACCCTTCTTTATGACTACTAGGTAGATATAACCCAAATCAGTCAAGACTTGTTAACCAGACTTAGGGCGATCTTCTCCCCCCCATTCCTGCCAAAATGCCGCATTCTGAAATAAGCTCCACTCTCTTTAGCCCCCTCATTATGTGTAGAACTCAAATCATCTTCCTGCCTTGCATCTATGGGATCTACCCAAGAATGGCAGAGATGACACCGAGGCCCAAGTTTCCAGTTTCTGAATTGCTCACAGTTTGCATTACTCTCTAGAATTTGGCGACCCATGCTTTGTTGGAGCCCCACTGCTTTAAGCTTACTGAGAAACAGGTGTTCACACTATTTTCTAGTAGTTACTCTGATGAAAAGCTTCCCTTACATATTCAGATGGGAAATTGTCTCCTCCTCTGCAAGAGGCGTTTTCTCTTCAGACCTCAAGTGAAACAGGCAGGGCACCTCCACCTTTGCAAAGGATATCTTCACAAATGAGCAGAAAGTGAAAAAAAAAAAATACTACGGATTGGTTCACACCCAATTGAACTTTTGCATTCCTAAAACGGTGGGTGGTTTTGTTTTGACAAAAACATTGACATTCAAGTTGCTCTTAAAACTGCTCTGAAGACATCTTTGGTGTGTTGAGATAGTCTTACCTCAAGATTAACTTTCTAGCTTTTTGAGCCCCAAATCCGAACCAATTTACCTGAAAATGTCTGCTTGCCTATAGGCTTGTCAAGAGCTCAGCTTGCCTGCTAAAGGATGCTTGGGGGACAAAGGGACACTTACCGTATCATTTTTTTTTCCTGGTAATTCTTAGGTGAATAATTACAGAGGTAACTGGTTTCCAGTTCAAGAAATCCCACTAATGGAAGTCCTATCCTGGAAATTTGTACAGCAATGTGTCTGGTAAGGAAACCTGCAGGCCCATTCTACTTTTATTAAATTATTCAGGAAAATATTTTGATCCCCAAAGGAAGTTTCTTGAGACCCAAACCCGAACCCATATTTTGGGGGGAGATTAAAAACGCTCCACCTCCAATCTATCACCGCAAAGTGTTTAAATCAGTTGTAAGTTTTATTAAAAAATAAGCACTATGCTTGGGTTTCATAAAATTCATACACGAATATGTACACAGACACAAATAAAATAATATTAAAAATAAAAATCACACTTGCTTTCCAGTGGCAGTGGTCCTGGCACCCCACACACATAAGAATGCTAACTTTTCCTTTAAAGAGATTACTTGGCCCAAGAAGACCACAGTTAGAGAACCACTAATAAAGCTGTAGCCCGTTGCCTGCAACATTTTCAATTCAGGTCTCAAAAATATATAAATAATTTAATTACAAAACCCAACAATATTTTTTCCCCTTTTGGCACAGTGAAGCATTGGTCGATAGCAGAGAAATGACCTAAGATTCTCTGACACCTTTCTCACACGCAGTCATACCTGTAAATGCCACATACGTACACGGATGGGGCCAAGTAAACCCCAAACAGTAGTCATATCATTTATCGTATGGAATGGTTCCCTGATGCACTTTTTTGGGGAGGAGGAGGATAAATCAATAAAAGGTGCGACAAAAATAGTAGGAATAAAGGGATCCTGGGCGGTAAGGAGAGAGAAAAATCTTTAGGAAGGGAGGGAGGAACAGGCTTGGCCAAGAAACTAAACAATTAGAACTGCTTTGGTCCTCTGTAAAGCTATAACAGTTGAAGGAAAATATTCTGGACTAAGTTAAAACATTTCTGCCAAAATGCTTTAGCTTTAAGGCACGTTGGATGGAGATTTTTTTCTAAAAGTCCCTTTTCCTCTGGATAGAAAGTGCAAAGCCCGGGAGCCTGCGTCCCCCGGCTCCCCGACGGCGCCACCCCCGCGGGACCCAGCGGCGCGGCGCGGCTCAGGCCAGGAGCGTCTCCACCGGGTAGGGCAGGTGCCGGCCGGGGCCGCGGGCCGAGGCCGCCTGCAGGGGCGCGGGCAGCCGCAGGGGGCAGTACGGGTGCGCGCCGCCGCCGGCCGCCGGGCCTCGGAACTGCCTGGCGGGGCCCGGGGCCGCGAGGGGCGCGAGCAGGAGGTGCGGCGCGGGCGGCGGCGCGGCGGACGGGGCCTCGGCGCCGCGCGCGCCCAGCAGCGGCGGCTCGCCCGCGCCGTACGCGCAGAGCGGCAGCAGGGGCCCGCCGGGCGCCGCGGGCAGGAGCGCAGGGTACGCGGGCAGCGGCGGGCAGGGCGCGGCGCCCCACGGCAGCCGCGCGCTGGGGGCCGCGTCCCGGTCGCGGCGGCTGCGGAAGGGCTTGCTGAGGATGCTGTCGATGGCGAAGGAGCTGGAGAACTTGCCCGCGGGGCTGGCGCGCTCCTCCTGGCGGGCGGGCGAGCGCGCGCGCGGCGAGGCCGGGGTGGCGGGCGCGGGCGGCGGGGGCGCGGCGGCGGGCGGGGCCGAGGCCTCTTCGGGCCGCAGCCCGGGCGCGGGGGCTGTCGCCCGGTGGCTCAGGCGCTTGCGGCGGCGGCGAAAGACCCCGTCGGCGAAGGTGTACTCGCTGTTGGGGTTGAGCATCCAGTAGTTGTCCTTGCCCCAGGGCCGCGAGGGGTCGCGCAGCACCTTGACGAAGCAGTCGTTGAGCGAGAGGTTGTGGCGCACCGAGTTGCGCCAGCCCGTGTAGCTGCCGCGGAAAAAGGGGAACTTGCCCATGAGGTACTCGTTGATCTCGGCCAGTGTCAGCCGCCCGCCGGCCGAGTCGCGGATAGCCATGGCGATGAGCGCGATGTACGAGTACGGGGGCTTGGGCCGCCGCGTGTACGGCTTGCTGCGCGCGCCCTCGCCGCCCCCCGCGCCGGGCCCCGCCGCGCCGGCCGCCGCGCCCCCCTCCGCCGCTGCAGCGGGGCCCTCCTCCTCCGCGCCCGGCCCGCCGCCCGCGCTCCGCTCGCTGCAGGCCGCCGGATCCCCGGCGCCGCCGCCCGCTGCCGGGCTGTTGGCCGCGCAGTCCCCGTCCGAGCCCAGGGAGTCGTCGCCGGCCGACAGCGGAGACGGCACGTCGCTGCCGCCCGCGCCCTCCAGGTCGCTGCCCGGCTTCTCCCCGTGGGCCGCGCGCGGGGCGAACACCTCCAACTTCATGCCTGCGCACCCAGTCCCCGCCCGGCACCGTACCCTCCTCCTTCGCGCAGTCTTCGGAAGCTGGCGCCAAGGACTGGGATGGCGATCCCAGGGCCGGGGGCCTTGACTTTCTCTCCCGGGAGCTTTCCCTGGTCTTGCGAGACAGTCACTTTTCCGTAGAAGAGTCGTCTTCCGCTGGAATTTTTCTTTGGAGGTCCTTTGAGTGTCGAGTGGACTGAGAGGAGCGGAGAGGGAGGAGTCGGGTGGATGCCACCTTCGGTTCGAGGATTACAGACTTTGAGGTGACTGGAGGGCGGCTGCGGTTCCACCCTCTGGTGCCCGAGCGCGCCGCGCTTAGACTTTCCTGCTGGAGGGAAGAAGCATTCGCATCTGCTGTTCGTTAAAAGAGCCCAGGAAGGGTTCTTCACGGACAGTCCCAGGTCCTGTGCGGGCGTCCTCGGCACAGAAACGGTGCTGGATGTTCTGCGTGCCTCGGCGGGGGAAAGGTCCGGTGCCTTTAGCCCCGAGCACCTTCGGAGCCGAGTCCCCGGGGCCGCTGCGCCCGCAGCCGCCTTCCCGCCCCCGGCCTCCGGGGCAGCATCTCCGCGCTGGCCAGCCGCGGCTGCGTGTCGCCTCCACCTTCGGCCCGGCCCAATATAACCCTGCGGCAGCACCGCGGGGGCGGAGCCTGGGCGGCAACGGCAAGCGGTTGGCGGAACGAGGTGGCCAAGGTGGCCGCGGCTCCCACGCGGGCGCGCACCAGGCCGAGGCCAGGCTGCGGCGCGCGGGCGAAGTCGTTCCGCGCAGGTGTTTGTTTTGGGTCCGGCCGGCCCCGCCCTACTCCTCCCGCCAATGGGGAGCGCGCGCGGCTGGGCTGTGCGCGTGTCTGCGAGTGTGCGCGTGCGCGCGCGGGGCGGCGGGGCCCGCCCGCTCCTCGGCTCAGGTGAGAGCGCCCGGCCCGTGGTATCCCGGAGGGGGGGGAGTGGGGGGATCCCCGCGCCCTGGCGTTCGGGGAGGCGACTTGGGCAAGGGCGCCTGGCACAGGAACCTCCATGGTACCCCTAGAGGGACACCTGAAAGGGCTGGGCCTGAGCCGCGCGCGGCGTTGCTTGCTTCTCCAGCAGCCAGGAACCCAAACCTCCCTGGTCCCTGCCAGGCGCTGTGCAGCAGGAACCGTGCGGGACATACTTGGCAGTGATCTCTGTCAGGAGCCACGTGCTGTGCCCCTTCGTATGTTTTCATTTCAGAGACTTGTCTTTGTTTTCTAAAATACCGAGCTGGAAATTGTGCGCGCCTTTTTGGATGACCTTGACTCTTGCTCACTAAATGGGCTCTGACTTTCACTTTTCTTTTGTCTTACTTTACCTTTTTCTTTACCTGGCCGGTGGCTCCTGGGGCAGGGCAGCAGCCTCCCCTCTTCCCGTGGGGCGGCTGTGTCTAGCGCGGGTGCCAGCCTTTGCCTACGCTCGTGCCCTTGCGGAAGCCTCAGACGCCGCGGAGCTCAGCCGCGCTGTTCCCGGTCCAGACGGTCAACAGGAACGACTGGGAGGACGTGTTCCCGGGGGCGGGGGCGAGAGCGAGAGCAAGACGTGTTTATGGCCGTTTATTTCCAAAACTCTTTAGAACTTTTGCTGTGGCTTCAGTGACACCGGTGTTGGAAGGTATCGAAAGGGGAGACCATTCTCCATCGCTCGGGGTCTGATCCCAACGGGGTGTCCACAGTCCAGGGAAAGGGCGCCCCGCCCCCTGGGAAGGGTGCACGTCCAACCCGCTGCCCTACCACGCCGAAGTTTCCTCCTTTTTCCTGCCTTTGTTGCAAACAGCGACGGAGCTGCGAGTAGGTGGGAGCTCACCTTTGATGTTTATTTTATTGCTTTCCACCATTTGTGTAGAAAACGTACACAGTCCTCTCTCATCTTTATTCTAGGAGTTTTGAAGGCATTCACAATGGGGCGGGCGGAATGACGGAGCCATCTGTGGCTCTGTTGTTTTTGTGTTTGGGGGGAATGATCGCGTTTGGAGATTAGACTGACATTTATGACGTCTGCGCTTGGGGAACAGGGTGGGAAATGGCTTCTAGGGAGATGAGCTGCCCCACAGGGGGTCTGCTCAGCTCTAGCCCTGAGACTTGGTGGTCCCCCGGACCTGGGGAGGAAAGTGAGCTTGGACAAGAAAGAAATCAGGGAGGTGAAGAGCATCGATTTGGCCAGGGATGAGAGGCATTCGTAGTGTGTTATCCTCCTTGAACACCAGGGGTGGGCAGGACGGGAGGGAGGGTGCATGCCTGCTTTATGAGGGAGATAAGCCCCAGGAGGGTTGAGGAGGGGTCCCGTGGTCACTGCAGAGTCTAAGGGAGGCCACTGTGAGACTCCAGGGCCAAGGTGTCCTGTGGCCAAGGAGTGTTGGTCGCTACCAGGGAAGGTACCACCCCACCTCCATGTCCCACTGTTCCCTTCTCTTACCTGGCTCCTTTCTCCTCCCCAGCTGCAGAAAAGCTTCTCCTTACCTGGATCTCAGGTGGGGCAAGGTTCTGCTCCACATATCACTCCTATCAGGTAGGCTGCTGTCTGCAGGTTTGGAGCCTGAAAATTTGGGTCCAAGGGAGTGGGGTGGAGTGGTAGAATTCTCATCAGGAAAACCAATTCTATTTTCAGAATGACTCAGGGCATGGTCAGGTGAGGAGCCGTTTGCAGCCATCTAAGTGGACTTTGGGAAGGAAGGTCCATGGGCGAGAATGGTGGGAGGTGGGCCACCTGGGAAGGGTGCCCCCCAACTAAAATGTAAGCTCCACGAGTGCAGTTTTGGTTTTTTTTCCCCCTTCATGGCTGTATTCCCCCATCCTTACCACATGAATGTGCCATTTGCTGAGGGTAAAATCATTGTCTTAAGTTACAATCAGAAATAAAACTGCTCTTTCCTTTTTCGGTTGATGTTGGTATTATCATTTTTAGCTATTGTTTTAGAGCCCAGAAATCATTCCCCTTTTGCAGCTATAAGAGAAACCAGGAAAGGATGGAGAAAGGTGTCCATTCCCTGCATGTCTATCCACAACACCCTCAAGGCTGAGTACGGTGAAGAGCCCAAACACTGCAAAAAAGTCACTTGGATTATTGTGTTCCTTCATAACATTTCCCAGAAATGCTTGGAGATTTCTGCTCCCTAATTCTCAGTCCTTGGGGAATATACTATTGATGGGTTAATCATAAATGGCTGTAGGTGGAGCTGACCAAATAGTTGCAGGTAAGAGAGACCTATTAGCTCATTTTCCCCCTTGCCCTGTAATTTTCACGGAGATAAGTGAGTAAACTATGGCAAAGGATCAGTTCACACTTCCATGGTCTGGTGGCCTCTATGAAGTGGTTTTAGGCAAAGGAAGGTAGTGCATGTATCTCCAGGCTCCGAGAACTGTCTTAATTAACTGTGGAAACTATCTGCAAATTTAAAGCTTTCATAATTTGATAGTGCTTCACTGACCTAGTTCCTAAACACTAATCTGGGAAGGAAATAGTTTTCTTTCTAAAATACCTAAGGTGATTTAGTAGACTGGAAGTGGTATCCCGGTAGAAATATTGATGACTTGCTCCATGCATTAGAAGAGCATGCAGCTTCCCAGCACAGAGGGACACAGAACTATCTTGACAGCAGCACCCACCCGGCCAACCTGGACAAAGCTGTGATCTTCTTGCCATGTTAATCTAGCCAGTAGCCATGCCGTTGACCTCTGGATCTAAAGAGAAGGTAAACTTAAAATTGCCTTCCCTTGGGGCGCTAGGTCTCTGAATAAGTCTCCAGTATAGTGCTGTTAAGAACTGAAGAGCCCCATGCATAGAGAACAGGCTGATGTTGAGAACCCCAGGGCAAAATGGATGGCTTTGAATGCACACAGAGTCTTTCTTGGGGCAGGAGAGGGCCCTGACTTGGGGGCTGGAAGTCAGGTGAAAAGCAGTACTTTGTCCTCTGTTCTAACCGGCATCTTCATAGTTTGGCTGATTCTTTCGTACATGCTGGACACTTTGGAAGATACCTGCAGAGGTTGAGGGTGGGCGTGGGAATAGTTAGATAATACATAGGCATTTTTACATATCTATATTTCCATTTCTTTCCAAAAATGTTTTAACAGGATCACGCTCATTTGTTTGCACATTTGCCACATTTCTTTGAACAGTCATCTTCTGGTCCTCTGGCCCATGGGCACGATTTAATCAAAGAATCCCAGGATCTGCCTGGGCATTATGGACCAGGTGCAAACCCAAGGCTGTGCTTCAAGTTCCCTTTTAAGAGCTCAAGGATCACAACCAGCAAGAAACACTTCCAAGAACCCTTCGGGCAGCCCTTGAATTAAGGAGCTGTTGGGCTAAATGGATGGTATCTCTAGGTGGTGGGTCCTGGGAGGAGGGGAGTGGTGGGGAGCAGGCCTAATGATGGTGGAGAAGAGAGAAAGTGGCCAAAGGCGAATGGGGAAGGATGAAAGGAGGAGAGAAGATGTGACGACACAAACTAGGTCATCCGCTGCACAACGCTGGGGTCATTGAGAAAGCTGCCTGATTCTGTAACCAGAGACTGTAACCGCACACTCTAGCCCTGCGAGTGAAAATGTCGTCAGAGAATGAAAGCCCCAGGGTGGGTTTATTATAGTAAGATGACAGCTTTGATACTGGGGTCATGGAGTCCATGCCTCAGAGTTGACCAGATACGAGGGACCTTCGTGGTCTAGTTTAGTCCAGTTTCACTATTACCCGAAGTTCTTTAAATTTTGAGTTTTACAAGCAGAACAAGAAAAATTTAACTTCCCTTTGCAACGAATTACCCAATCTTCTCTTTTTTACTTTGAAGCTGTCACCTTCCACAATAAATTAAACATCAGACCCTTCCTGATGTTTGTCAAGGGAAGGAGACTGTCTTTCTGTGTGGAGAACTGACTCTCACACACTTGAGGAGAGCTGCGTTATCACACTATCATGCAAATGCAGGCCAAAGAGGGGCAGATGGCAGAGGAGATCTAGCTGGCATCCTCGAATATACAAATATCAGACGTATCAACAAACAAAACAAAATGGAGTCCTTGCAGGGCTTCTCGTCAGCCCTTCCCATGGAGCTAGAGAAAGGTCTCGCGTCACCTGTCTTGGCCAGTGTTCCCAGCAGCTGGCACACAGTCTAGGTTTGTGCATATGGGGTGGACATGGGGGTGAATGCTAACATTTAACTCCAGAGAAGGCATTGCCACTCTTTGGACAGGTGTGGACTGTGGAGACAGATAACCTTGGGTTTGTATTTCTGCTCTGTCAGGCAAGTCTACTGAACCTCACTTTTTCTTTTTAAAGAACAGTTGTAAGAATTTAAAAAACTGAACTACTGGATTCTAGCCCTTTATTGAATGTTCTTTGGGTCTCCCATTCCCTTCACACTTGGGAGGTCATCTTGGATGGATAGATTGTCTTTGTTACAGATAGGTAAATTTGCTGGCACTAATCAACCAAGTAAAGTTTCCAAGTAAAAACTGGAAAAGTGAAAAAAAGTCCCTGGGTGAATGGGAAATTTCTTGGAGCTGTTTAATCCTAGTCTATGGCTAATACCTAGCCATGTTGCAGAAAGAAAGAGAAAAGTCGGAAGCCCTTGTTCAATTCTTGTTCAAAATTTGGGCAGGAGTTGACTGCATAGTCGGGTTATACAGAGGAGGTAAAACCCACGCTAGAAAATCGTACAGGAAAGATTGTGATAGAACTGTGAAGCGAATTATCTATCTATCCATCTGTGCACCTTTTATTATGGAAAATTTCAAGCATATACAAAAGTAAAGAGAATAGTACAATAAATAGTGTTCATTGAGAATAGTGTTCACTTATTCTGGGTTGGTCATTGCTTCTAGGACTTTCCAGTGGTAGGAAGAAAAAATTTTCTTAAAGAATATACATGATGTTTATAGGATTAAAAGGTTTTTTAATTCAGTTTATAGGATTCAATTATAGGATTAAAAGGTTTTTATTTAACTTTTTGATTTTGTATGTGTGTCTCTTTTTCCTTATGCTATTATATCAGCGAAATTACTGATTTGCTTTATCATTCCTGGGTATATGTATATCTCGATCTATTTTTATTTCAAGATCTCAATTCCAGTTTTATTACTAACAATATGATAATGGAAAACAGTTTGAGTTTTACTTGCTGGGGTTTTTTTGTTCGTTTGTTCTATTTTTTTGGCCCTTAGGTCATATATCCTACTATCTTCACATATTACCAAATTTTAAAATAATTTGAGATAACCGTCCTCTAGTGATTAAGCCATCAACTTGATAAGTCAGTGTCTTAGTCCATTTTCTGCTGCTATAACAGAATACACGAGACTGAGTAATTTATAAAGATAAGAAATTTATTTTGCGTAGTTCTGGAGGATGGGAGGTCCAAGATCATGGTTCTGGCATCTGGTGACAGTTATCCCACAGTAGAGGGGAGGAAGGTGGCCAAACTTATCAGGAACCTACTCACAATCATGGCATTAATCCATTCACGAGGGAGGAGCTTCCATGGCCAACTTCTTAAAGGCCTCACCTCTTAACACTACCGCAATGGCAGTTACGTTTCTAGAACATGCACTGTGGGGAGCACATTGAAACCACAGTATTCGGTTAGCATCATTCGGTGCATTCGCTTTTTCTTTCCTTCATTTATTTTGAGTTTGTTTCTTAATTATGTCGTATCGACCTGGCTTTAAAGTCAGTTGTAGAACGAGGCACGTTCAGGGAGATTTAGTTCTCTTCCTTGTTCTTTCCATCTTGCTCCCTCCTCTACCCTGTAGGTAACCATTTGATGAAAGTTTTAAAATTACCCTTCATATTAATTTACTAGGGCTGCTATACAAAATGCCACCGATTGGGTGGCTTGAACAACAGAAGTTTATTTTCTCACAGTTCTGGAGTCTAGAAATTCAAGATGAAGGTGTCGGCAGGGTTGGGTTCATCTGGGGCCTCCCTCCTTGGCTTGCAGAAGGACCTTCTCACGATGTCCTCACGTGGTCTTCCTTCTGTGCATGTGCGTCTTTCTGTACGTCCAAATTCCCTTTTCTTTTAAGGACACCAGTCAGATTGGGTTAAGGCCGATCCTAAAACCTCATTTTAACTTCATCACGTCTTTAAAGAACTTACCCCCAGTACCTCTTATTCTGAGGTACCGGGGGTTAGGACTTCAACATATAAATTTTGGAAGGGACATAATTCAGCCCATAATACACTTATATTTAAAATAACTAAGGCAACACACACACACACACACACACTCACGCTTATTCATATTTCCCTTCATGTAGACAGTGTTAAAATATTAGATACAATTAGTTCTCTCTGCTTTATCTTCTTAACTTTATAAAATATCCTGGAGATCACTCCACGGCAGTTTATAGATATATTTCTACTTGGAAGATAATATTTTAACCATTAGTTGAGCTCATAATTCTGACATTAATGGAAATATGTTGATTTTTTATTCAGCTTTATGACTTCAAAGATGCTAGGAGAGATATATGAGCCATAAAAATGGACAAACATGTATGGCTGGAATGGCCTGGAAGTCATCCTGTGTACTGTCCTCTAACTCCGCGACCTGTCTTGTTACATGGCCTGTTTTTCCATATGAGATGGAGACAAGGACATGCATAAAAGCAGCAGGACCCAGAGACATGGATTGCATACATGAGACAGAAAAGCATTCTGACAAGATTGGGAGCCAGAGATGCTATCGGGACGTCAGTATCAGAACATGAAGGCCTTGGCCAGTGCAAATGGAAGCTGTGGAATTGGTGGTACGTGTTGCCTGGTATATAGAGGCTCCTTGGAAAATGACGTGCCCAGTTGTTCATTAGAACATGCTGTGGTTTTAGATGTTCAGACCATATATCTCAATTGCCCAGAACGATCCAAGTATCTGCTTCTTGTTTCTGTGCCATTGTTAAGAGGGTCCCCTTCCATCTTTAAAAGTGCTTTGATTTTGGACAATAAATTCTATGGGCACCCTAGTTTTAGAGGTGCAACAAACAAAAATAAACTCATGGTCTCTGTATTAAAAATATTAGGGCATGGCTTTCTAGGCATGGCTTGGAATCTGAGTTCTGCATTATTCCCAGTCAGGCCTTTGCAGATTCTGATGCTTAAAGTCCATCTGTTCTGTGGATTTCTTTATCCCTTTCCTAAGTGATCCCATGAGCCTTGAACTTTGACTAGTGATGATCTTTCTGAACTTAGACTGGTACTTTCAAGAAGTTGTTAGGTATTTTCTAATTAACTCAGCCTCCCAAGATGGAGGTTGTGCTGGTACCCAAAGCAGACCGCACACTTGTCTGTTGGTATCTGCCCACCTGGACAGGATTGGCAGAATTATATAAAGCTGCATCATGACATGTGCAGGATTTTAACACTGAGTATAATGTTCAAAAACCATGCTGGTAATACAGACTGAATTAATCAGCATTATATTTGCTTCCAAAAAATAAAAATAACCTGTCTTACATAATGCTGGATAAAGATTTGCTGTAATTCTGCCTTTTGAGCTTAGTGGAATTCTTGTAACTTCTTTACCAAGTTCTTTCCAAGCTACAGGAATGCAGATATCTATCCATAGTACCATTATTTTCATATAGATAGAATTGTACTTCAAGCTTATATTCTTAACTTTCAAAGTTCTTTGCACGTCAGCTGTTTCTGCACACCTCCTTCACCATTTACATAAAGTTTATGGGGCCAACTTTGTCCTCAAGCCCAGACTATAATCAAGCTATTCTCTGTTGAACAAATATGTCCTCTTAAGGAATGATTGTAACCAATATATAGTTTTACTGTTTTTAATTCCCCATCAGGGAGTTTGGATTATTTCTCTTCCCCTCCTATTTTCATTTAAGCTCTACATTTTGGAGCTAGAAAATCATCCTGATCATGGTTAATAAATATCAGACTTTTGGTGATATCATAAGAAAAGAGAAGAATGTACAAGTTATGATGTACAATTGGGCTTAATGAAAAATAGTGATGCCCTTAAGACTGTTCAAAAATTCCTTTCAAAATTTCCACAAAGCCGCCATCTAATTCCTGAATCTTGTAAACTGACTATTGATAGTGAAGTGACAATAGGAAAATTATGAAAATGTTATTGTATAATTTTTCTTCATAGAAAATGTTTCAGACCAGAAATCAAATTCTGACATTTAGATATGATCTTGGGCAATAACTTCTCTATTGGGTTGAAGAGGGTTAAATGAGATAGTGATTATGAACTGCATTGGTGCAGGTCGGGCTCTGCCATCTCTGACGTCTCCGACAGAGCTGTCGGTGCTGACGACTTCTTCCAGATTTTTATGTGAGAGACAGAGAAACTTGTATCTTATTCAAATCTCTGTTATTTTATGGGGTTTCTTTCCCTTGGAACTGAACCTAATCCTAACTAATAAAAGGTCTCATATGGCTCTTATCATATAATTGTTTCTATTGCTTGGCACTTCTTAGGTTCTGAATTAAACCATGAGTTCCTTGAGAGTGGAAACCATTATTTATACTTCTTTTGTATGCTTTGTAGTATCTGTCACTCAAAATATTTGCTTGGTTTATATTTTTTAATTGAATAATTTATGACACGAATCATGCACTTAAATGAACTTTTTATTATGGAAAATTTAAAGTAGTTATAAAAGTAGAGAAAATAGTATAACGAACCCCCATGTACCCAATATCCAACTTCAACAATTATCAAATTATGGCCAATATTGAGTTATTTGTCCTTCCCATTCTCCTGACATCTGCATTTTTTAAAAGACAAATCTCAAACATCATATTATATAATTTCATCTGTAAATATTTAACTATGTACTTCTAAAGATAAAAACTCTCTTTAAAAACAACCAATATCATCAGTACTGAAGAAATGAACAGTAATTCTTTAATGTCATCAAACGCTCAGTATGCATTTGAATTGCCAATTATCTGAAAAATGTAAGGTTTAAAAATCAGTTTTATTGAGATACATTTTACATACAATAAAACATACCTATTTAAGGGTACAGTTAAATGATTCTCGACACAAGTATACATTTCTGCAGCCACTGTCATGATGAAGACATGGAACATCTTCATCACTACGGAAAGCTGCCTCATCCGCCTGTGGTCAGGCCCACCTCGGCTCCCCATCCTTAGCCCCAGGAAACAGACCAGCTGCTTTCTGTTACATCGTATGTCATATATTTATATATATATGTATGTGTATGTACATGTGTGTATATGTGTGCATGTGTGTGTATGTGTATTTCTGGCCACTGAAAACACTTACTGCTTATAACTAATTTTCAGCAATTGGATGATGATGTCATTTGTGTTTATCCATCTTGGGTATCACTGAGCTTCTTGAAATGTGTATTCAAGATAGAAAATTTTCAGTCACTATTTCATAAAAAAATTTTTTGCTTTTGCCACCTACTCTCTATCTTCTTCTTGGACTCCAGTTCCATATGTGTTTGACTGATTGATATTGTCCAATAGGTTGCTGAATTTCTGCTTTTGTTTTTGTCTTTTCTCCTCTGTCCATTATTTGTACATTTTCTATTACATTCTTTGTGTTCACTGATCTTTGTTTTGCAGCATCCAATTAGCCGTTATGATTGTACAGGGAATTTTTCCCTATAGAAACTGTATTTTACTTCTCTAGAATTTCTGTTTGAGTCTTTTTTTGTATTTTTCATTATATTATATTTTTCGGTATATTCTTGTTTTCCTTTAAAATTTTAAACATATTCATTGGGCACGGTGGCTCACACCTGTGGTCCTAGCACTTCGGGAGGCTGAGGTGCAAGGATCACTTGAGGCCAGGAGTTTGAGGTTGCAGTGAGCTGTGATTGTGCCGCTGTACTCTAGCCTGGGCGACAGAGTGAGACCTTGTCTCAAAAAATATTTTTTGAAAACGTATTCATAATAGCTTTTAAGAAATCCTTTTCCGCTGTTCCCAGCATCTCTGTCATTTATGGATCTGTCTGTTTTCACTGATTTTCCCCTTTGTATGAGTCACAGTTTGCTGATTTTTCGCATGTCTAGTAATTTTTGATTAGATGTGGGACATTATGAGGTTTGTACTGTTGAGAATTTGGATACTGTTGTCTCCCTTAGAAGTCTTAAAATTTATTTTGGCAGACAAGTAAATTACATGTGTTTCTGATTAATCCTTATGAAGTTTGTCTTAAAGACTTTTTAGGGCAGTTCTGGAATTGTCTGTACTTTAGAGTTAAATGAGCCCTAGTACTGAGTGAGGTACAGCCTTTCTGACATCTCTATGTGTTGCTCTGAGTGTTCAAGCAGGTGTGTCTACTCCGGCTGGTTAGAATTTGTATGCCTCTCAGCCCTGTGTTAACTCTGGGAACTGTCTTAATTATAGTTCTTGAGTTCTTGGTCTAGCCTTGTGGATTTTTACTCTATGAATGCACAGATTAGTATTCAGCCAAAGATGCAAGGGGCCCTCCATGCAGATCTTAGAACTCTTTCCTGAACTTTGCTCTACAAATTCCAGCTGGTTCAGCCTCTGCAAACTCTGATTTGTATCTCCTCAACTCAGGGAGATTGTGATGCTTTTCTGGGCCAGTCCTGTCCCTTTGATGTTGTTTTAAAGTTGCTTAAATACAGGACAATTATAATACTCACCTCCTTTGTTTCCTCCTCTCAAGGATCACAGTCTGCTATTGGCTTAATAGCCAATGTCTGAAAAATGTGTTTTCAAAATTTTTGTATGATTTTCCATTTGTTTTGGAGAGGAAGAAAATTCTATATAAGTTTCTCCTTCATGGCCAGCAGCCAAAGTCATATATTTTTAAAACCAGGATCCAAATAAAGTCCACACATTTTGATTGGTTGGTGTATCTTTCTACCTTTTCTTGATAAATAATTAAGTCAATACTTTGCCTTTCTCTCTCTTTCTCCTTCTATTTTCTTTTGTTGGAAAAAAAAGTGAAATGTTTGCTGGTAGAGTTTCCCACATTCTGGATCTTACCGATTGCATTCTCATGGTATCTTTTAATGTGTCCTCCATATGCGCTTCCTGGTAATTGGTAATTGGAGTTGGAGCCTCAATCAGATTCAGATTAGATTTTTTTTGTAAGACTACTTTAAAGGCGTTCATTTGCTTTCTATCGCAAAAGGCCCATAATGTCTCTCTTTTTATAATCTTAGCAGCCACTGATGCTCCATAACTAGATCAAAGCACCTCTTTTAATTCGCTAATTTATTGTAGAGACTGGGCCTCAGCTAGGTTGAATTTCTAGACTATGCAAATGGGACTACTATTTCTAGCCATGTACTTGTTTTTAAAATATCAATTACAATGATAAATTTGAGCTCCAATAAAAAGTGGAATGTGTTTTAACTTGCTTAAGGAAAAGCTGGCCATTTTTTACCATCTGCAAGGAGGCCAGTGTGAATTATATCAATCTCTATGTTACTTTCAAGGTTATTCTCTAACTGAAGCTGGGAGAGAAGGCACCCTTTGGTCTTCTTCAATTAGACAAGAATAGCTTTGCATATCAGCCATAGACAAGGATGTTGCTGTAGTGCTTAATGCAATGTAAACGTGTTTGTAGTCTAAGTTTGTTTAAGTATTTCCTTTCATTCTAGTTTATGGGACTGACTTATGAACATAGGATTTTCTATCGATAGCACACACGAGTGTCTGTCCTAGTTCTTTTGCTAGTAGGCATGGAATTATTCATTTTTACAAAGCTACTTTCTCTTATGCTCTTTCATTTCTTTTTCCTCGGGATTTTTCTTTGATATTATCAGCCTAATTTTGTAAGATTTGGACATGGGATGCAGAAGATTCAGAGACCTGGAGAAATTCATTTAGCCAGAGCTGCCTCACCCAGTCGCCCGGTTGTTCTGCACCTGTGCCCACACACTGAAACACAGGTCTCTAAACAAATAGAGCAGAGTCTCTTTAGTCTCCCTGCTCACCACACCTGTGCAGAGGAACCGACATGGTTGTTTTCCTATAGGTCACGACTGCGCGGGATTTCTTCTGTCAACTCCGTTTCTCTGCAAGCCCTGGAAACTCTGAAATATTTTTCTAGTGTGTTGGTCGATTTTCACTGGTATGCTCAGTACGGCATGTGTTCTGAGCTGTGCAGGCAGTTGGTCTGGTTCCTCATATTAATCTGCAGGTAACCCTTGTCCTTCTGGAATGCTCCCAAGATCTTTTGTATATTTGGTAAAGCACCATGTTGGTTTCTCAGGGTCTGTGTTTATTTTCAGAGTATTGTGCTATTAGTATTCCTTCCTCCACACACTCCAGGTACGCCTCAGAGGGCAATCTTCTCCTCCCTAAGTTAAAATATTTGTTTAGTGTGTGATTTTTGGTCTCGACTTTCTGGAAACCATGTTTTAAAAGCTACTTCAGCCATCTAAACTTAGGTGTGGTGACAACCTCTCAGCATTGATGTGGCTAGTCCTTGGCGTGTGGCCAAACGAGACCTGACTTTCCTTGCTTCTTTGTCTCTCTCTCTTGAGGTAAGTAAAGCTAAAGTTTATTTTCACCATTCACGAGGAAGCACAGCAGCCATCCGTTCCCGATTTGAGGCGCAGCCCTATTTCACATTTTCTGACTGCTTACCCAAAGCAGGCCGATGCTCTGGCGTTCTGCACATTCCCGCGTGCAGTACAGGTTGCACGGTGGCCTGCCTCCTGGGAAGGAGAAATGGCGCAGAGGCATCTTTTATCAGATGCTGTATCCCATTTGTTGATTTTAAAACTATGATCACTAAGGTTTGCTGCAGGAAATGATTTTTTGTCATGGCCTGGGTTCCCCTGAGTCAGAGCCTGAACGAGAGGCTGCAGGCGGGTGGTTTATTCGGGAAATGACACCAAGAGGCAGCTGTCTGGAGCACGCGAGGAAGGCCGGGAAAGAAAGCCCCTACAGGGTGTGTCCTGGGGAGGAGCCCTGGGAAATGCATTTGGGAACTGCCTCCTTTTCCCCGGAAGGGTGAAAATCTTTCCATGACTCCGTCTCCCATTGGTCAAGGGTGGCCAGGGGGTGTGAAGCCCCCGTAGTTCCAGGTTGCTCCTTCGTGAGTGCCCAGAGGTCCCAGCGGACATCAGAGAGGGCTGGGGGCGGAGGTGCTGTTGAGCTGCACCTGCCGAGAGAGGTGGGCTGAGGCTAAAACGAGGTGAGGAAGGCTAGAATGAGGGGTGGGCTGAGGCGAGAAGGCGGTGAGCTCAGGCCAGAAGGCAGTGGGCCGGGGCTAGAACAAGAGGTCGGACGAGGGAGTTTTAGCGGCTCCTGCGAGAGGGGTTAGATATTTTATTGGGGGAGGGAGAAACAAATGTCAGCATATGTAATTTTAATTGAAAATATCTCTTAAGTTTTTACCAGATTTCAATTTACACTGATAGGTGAGTAAAGAGGGAAGGTAGCGTTTGCACTGATAGTGCTGCTGACAGCTCCTTCCCAGACATTCCGTTCACACGGGTTACACTACCATGTAGACCTGGCTCTGGTCCTGGGAGGAAGCAGGGAGCCCGCGGGGACTGCACAAGTAAACAACAACGGTTTTGAGGGGCTGCATGGTTTACTCTGGGACTGGCGGCAGTTCCAGAAAATTACAGACCCTTTTCAATATTGTCTTCATCTTTCACTATTTTTTTAAAGGCCATTTAAGGATTGCTATACTTCTGTTGGTAGGATTTGTACAAATTAAACTGTATTCAGTGGGTTTCATTCCTTTATATGGATTGCCAAATAATATCCCATTGTGTATGTGTACCATGTTTTCTGTTCATCAGCAGATGCACCCTTAGGTGAGTCCAATCTCGGTTACTGTGAACCGTGCTGCGATGAACAGGGGGTGCAGACACCTCCTCAGCATACCGCCTGCCTTTCCTTCGGATGAATACCCAGTAGCAGGATTGCTGGATCGTATGGTAGTTTTATTTTTAATTTTTCAAGGAACCTCCATACTGTTTTCCATGATGGCTGTACTAATTTACATTCTCACCAATAGTGTATAAGAGTTCCCTTTTATCTACATCTCACCGACATTTGTTATTTTTTGTCCTTTTGGTAACAGCCATTCTAACTGGGGTGAGGAGAGATCTCCTTGGGGTTTTGATTTGCGTTTCCCTGATGATTAGTGATGCTGAGCATTGTGTCATATACCTGTTGGCTATTTGTGTGCCTTCTTTTGAGAGGTGTCTACTCAGGCCTTATGCCTTTTTAAAATTGGATTATTTGTGGGGTTTTTTTTTTGTTGTTTTTGTTCTCTTTTTGGTGTTTTTTGTTGTTGTTATTGAGTTGTATGAGTTTCTTATATATTCTGGCTATTAACCCCTGGTCAGATGCACAGTTTGCAAATACTTTCTCCCATTCTGTAGGTTGTCTTCTCTGTTAATTGTTTCCTTTGTTGTGCAAAAGCTTTTTAATTTGATGTAATCCTATTCGTCTATTTTTGCTTTTGTTGCCTGTGCTTTTGAAGTTTTTTCCAAAAAGATCCTTGCCCAGTCCAATGTCATGAAGTATTTTGCTTATGTTTTTTTCTAGTAGTTTCATAATTTCAGCTCTTATATTTAAATCTTCACCCATTTTGAGTTGATTTTTGCATATGGTGAGAAACGGGGATCTAGTCAGTCCAGAATTCCTTGGCAAAGACTTCCTGATTAGGTGAGGGTTGAAAAGGTTTTGGAGAAACTTCTCTTCCACAGAAGTGGATGGAGTGCTGACTCCGTGCCTCACCCAACACTTTAGCACTGCAAGATTGCAAAACTCACCATCAAAGAG